>VZRF01005648.1:9542-245874 GCA_013396875.1 Vireo altiloquus | reverse complement strand
AAACCTGGCTCCTGTGAGCTGTGCTCTCTCCCCACCCCAATGGCTTCTGTGAGCTGTGCTCTCCCCCTACCCCAAACCTGGCTCCTGTGAGCTGTGCTCTCCCCCTACCCCAAACCTGGCTTCTGTGAGCTGTGCTCTGCCCCCACCCCAAACTCAGCTGGTGGCTTTGGCCTTTTGGTGGATGCAAACCTTTCCTTCTGCCTGAGATGACTGAACAATGGGTTTCCCTTTATCTAATGAGCAGTTTGACTTTCAGTTCAAAGTCCCAGTCTTCAGGGAGGCTTCTTGGTTGTAGCTTTTTTATAACGAGTAAAACTTTATACCAATGTTTGAGGCATGAACTATTTTCAGTCTCTGATAGGTTTTTTGGGTTTTTTGTTTTTTTATAGTTTATTTTAATTTTAGCGTTATTGGAAAAATAGCGAGGTGCGTATTGGAATGCTCTTTCTCTTTGTAAAGATTTGCCACATGATTGGCTTCATGTCTTACTATTTCTGATGTAAAATTGGCCAATCATTGGCCTCAATCCTCAGTGTTTCCAAGCTATTCCTTTTCTTCTCTCGCAGCACTTAGAGAGAATCTAGACTTGTACTTATGTGGGATTTTAACTATGTTCTGTCCTTCTGAATTACTTTTGTATTGAAAGCTACCTCATCAGTCTGAACTACTTTCCATTGCATAATTTTTCAACTGCATAACTTCAGTTATGATTTGCCAGGAACACAGTTTATAAATGAAATTGTCAGTTAGAATAAGATTAAGAGGAATGCCATCTTCCCATCACAAAATTCCTGATCACATATGTCTGTCCAAGGAGAAAGAGAAAAGTTGTGAAATTATGGTCTTGGAGTCTGGCCACTGAGGAATCAGAAGTGGGTCACAGGGCTCCCACTGCTGTGCTTAGTTGAGTCACAGGCAGTCAGACCTGGCACGATTATTTGAAAACACTTTGGGTAATCCTTGAATGCTACCAATGTCTGACTCAGCAGGGCACTTAGGCAGCTGCTTGTCTTTAAACTGACACACTTAGTTCTTGGAGTTTAAATATCTGAATAGAAATAAAAGGGGTGAGCAATTTGTTTGTACTATTTAACAGTACATGATTTCTTCCTGCTATTGAAACACAGTGAGAGACTAGACTCTAAAACATCTAACCTGCAAAGCAAGTTCAAATTTTTATGGAACTAGAAGATTAATCCCACCGAGATTTCGTATGAATTTTCATGTACTATTTGAGCATAGGAAACTGAGAGCCCAGGGGACACAAAAGAAATTCTGATTAAAGCAGAGGATGTGTGGTTGGAAGTCTCAGACTCAGTTCCCAGGTTTGCTGCAATGTGTGACCTTTAGGTTTTGAGATAAAAATAGACAGCAGTTTGGTTTTTTTTTTGCAGTCTAGCATAGTTGTAGTTTCAGAGCAAGTATATGGAGGGAACAAGGATCTCTCCTTCTCTTTCTCCCTTCCTCCCTCCATCATGATTTAACAAGTGAAGAGGCTCATGGTGAAGAGCAAATAGGAGAAAATTGCATGATCTCTGGTGCTACCTATTCTCTTGCTTCCAACATAAATTTCTAAAGCAGTAGGTAAATTAGCATAACACAGATTCAATAACTCTTAGTATTGCACCAGAGAAACAGAAGACTTTCTTAATGGATTTGTGTGGAAAGATAAAGCTCTATTTGCTTTGGTGCCCTCTCTACTCTCCCAGTAAATTCAAATCTGTCCATAAAGGCAGAAAAATATTAAGCATTTAACAAAATAATCTCAACATTTCTTCGCGAGCTACAGAGGAAAAAGAATCCATATATGTGGAGATCTAAATTTTTTAAGGTGTAGTAGCCCTTATATAAGTACTGGCTGGAGTCGCAGAGCTGTACAAAATAAAGATGAGTGTGAATTCTAATTTTTTGCTCACATGGTGTTTCATAGAATTGGTTTCAATGGAATTACTTCAGAGACTGTAAGCACCTGGATTTCTTCATTAAAAAATTACAACCTGGCACTAGAGGGCTATCTGTTCACTGGTTATGAACTCATTACCCTTTAACATTTTGCATCATTTGCATGAAAGAGTGTATTGAAATCTAAGATTTATGTGGTAGTTTATTAATAGGGAAATGCATTTGACTCTAAACAATAATCAGAATTGAATTCCTTGGTTTGTATTTTTCAACATTTGAATGAAACCAGAGAAACTACATTTGTGAAAAGGACAATTAAGCCATGTAACTCTTTGCAATGCAATACGTGAAGGCTGAACAAATCAGGAGTTTAAAAACAAGAACAGTGATAAATTAATGAAGACTAGAACATTAGTGGCTGCCCAGATGCAAGCCAGGTCAGAAATCCCTGAGCAATTGGAGATCACACCAGAGGCAGCCACCCATATACAGCACTGCCTCTGCCCGCAGTAGACAAAGACAGAGGCATCTTGAACAAACCAAGGGAATAGCAGCTCTTACCTGTTTTAGGAACAAGCAGTACAAAGGCAGGGAGAGCAACACCATGTTTTATGAAATCCAAGCACAAAAGCCAAGAGGTTTTTAGTCAGCATCAAGAAGGCACCAAGCCCTCACTCACGTGACTTCATATTCCCATGCAGACTGCAGTATCAGATACAAGGTGTCATCATTGCTCTGATATTTATTAATCTTCAGCCATCCAGAATCCCTGAAAACTATCATTGTCTGACTCTAGTCAGTGCAGCTCTTAAGCTTCTTTAATCCTACCTGGCATCAGGATCTAAGCTCAGTATGATCAAATCACAAGCTCCATGTGTACCTTGCCTCTGATTTTCAAGTATGAACTCTGACCTCTTGCATTTCCACAGTGTGCCTTGTGTTGCAGGTCAACTTTGAAGGTCATAGACTTCAGCTCACCTGCTGACCCTGCCAACAAAGTTTTGTGTTGAAATCCAGCAGCAGGCCTCTAAAGTGCCTACTTCTTTTATAAGAAAATAACCATTCTAAAAATAGAGCACTAAGTCCCAGGGCTGAGAAAAACCTGCTAAGTCAGAGAAAGAAAAAGACAGCTAGGTAAAAACTCTGGTACTGGTGGAAAAAAATAAGTAAATAAGAAAAGCATTGGTCCTGCCAAAGTTTGGGTTGGACCTGATGTTATGATGGTTTTCTGGATTCATTTTATCTGTGCTAAAAATAAGTAGTTAATATGTTACAACAAGGTAATCCTTATATCCATGTGTCTTGTATTTCAATGTACAGAAGTTATTGACACAGTTTAATAAACAAGTATTTAAGAAAACAGAAGATTATATTTGTGTGTGTGTGATTTTATGCAAATGTTTACACTTATCTAATCTTTCTTGCTCTCTCTAGGGGTTCTGGTCATTCTTCTGGTCAGATCTCAGTAAACTCAGAGAAATCGGATGGTTATTGACATGCTTCCTCATAGCCTGTTCTATAGTAGTAGAATTTGGCTTAAAGGGAAAGGAAAAATGACAAATGTGACTTCAGCATCATGTTTCACTTTTTAAACTGTTTCTTTTTGTTACATGATACAGTATGGGACCATAAGAGGATTTACAGCCCACCAAGAAGTGCTTCCAGTGACTGGCAATGTAGATTAAGTGACACTGCCAACTGTGTTGGTGTCATGATGCTCTGGTTCCACATTAGATTCAAGGGCTGAGATGGGGAAATATGATGGCCAGATGCAATACATTGATACCTTTATCCTGTTGGCCATTTTATCTTATACCATGAGAGTTTTTCTCTTGTCCATCTCATCTTTCTGCAGCAACTGGAAGGCTGCAGTGGAGCACCTGGACAGATTTGAGAATAAATTCCACAGTGTTAACCTCAATGAGATATTTTTTGTATTCTTAACTTCAATAAAACATGCGACTTCAGTCAAGCTTTTTTAGAGGGTCCTGCTAGATAACCAACTCTGGCTACACGGCCGGAGTCCTTCATTCAGAATTTTTTTCCTTAGTAAGTTATGCTGCCAGCATTTCAGCAAAGTTTTCCGCACATTAACTGAGGTTAGGCAAAATCTAACTACAAAGGAATTAAATCTCCCTGCCTCCAGGCTTCAGAGAATATTTAGACTTCTTTTTGTTTTCTTTTCTTCCCTTGCTGTTTCTTACGATCAATAAAACCTCAGAGCATCTTTAATTAAAATATCCCCATCTTTCGTTATCAAAGTTATATCTTCATTCCCGGTGCCTGGTTCCCTGGAAAAGCATCTCTGGGATAGTTAGGATCAGACGGCCACCAGAGGGACCCGCGGAGCCTCCGAAGTGTAGCACGGTCTCGCTGCCGGGAGCAAGGAGGGTCGCGGATGCGAGCTGCTGCTGTGCGCCCTGTGTCGCCCGTGGGCTCGGGCAGACAGCCTGGGGAAAGGACCTGCAGTGTGGCACCTGAGGGGCTCGCAATCCAGCTGCCAAAAATAAATAAAATTATATATATAAAAGAAAATCCCATGAGCCCAGGTAAACTGGCAGCTCTGAAAGCAGGTTGACTCCCGTTTATGTTAGCTAGAAGTCAGGTCTGGAAAGTGTTGAAGAGTTCAGTGGTTCTGTGCTTCTTCTTAGCAATATGTTTCAAAGACCAGACTGAAGCTAATTAGTTAATTTCGTTTCATCAAAACCTTAATGTTTTTTTATCAGGCAGGGATGGTCCTCTCAGATATAGACTTCTTCCCCCATCTGCAGTCACATAATAGCCTGTCCTCATGAGGGAAAAATTACTTCTACTTCTTTGTCTAACCCAGGGAAAAAAAACAAAAGAGATGCTGTGTAGGGAGACATGAAGGACTGCTGCAACTATGTCTGTGACAATCCTTTCCATGCCCACATGTACATGAGGGGCTGTCATGGCTTGTGGTTTCTTTATCACTTCAAGATAACTCTGTAGCTAACCTTAAAATGGGCAACCCTTTCCACAACTTCAACCCCTGTCAAGGCTTACATAATAGTAACAAAATATATACACACCTGCACATATGTACACATATGTACACTTACAGAAAAATTCTATATCTCCTTGTTAATAACAGCTACCTAATTATAGTTGTGTTCATAGTAGTAACTTATCTTTTTAATTCAATATCATTTGGTCCTCCTTGGACTGCACATAAAAGTGACTCACAGGCACAGCCTTCTGCTGCTTCTGCTACCATCAATCTTCCTGCTCCCAGAAACAGATGTGTATGTGCATACAAACTTGAGCTAGATTCAGTGTTCCTGAAAGCTTATTTTCTGCCTAAAAACAATAGGGAATTCTTTCCTGTTTTTTATAGAGGTTGTCTGTCAGTACTGTGAAAAGTCTGGTGGTGATTCTGACCAAGAGCTGGAAAGGTGTGTTGAGGCAAGACAGTGCTAAAACTGATGTGCTATGTTTGGGAGCAGAGGAGTCCATATACTTTTGAATAAAAGGCTACTTCCCTTCTTATGCTTGAAGATAGCTCATCTTCTTCAATGAACACTTTTTATTTTTTGCTAAAATTATGCCTCTGCTGAGGAGTGACATATTCTGGAAGTGTCAGGGATTATATATCTGTAGATAGAGAACAAGGTTCTCCATCAATGATACATTCTGAGGATGCTTAAAGTCTTTTGTGTGTGTGTGTGAGAGAGTGTTAAGTCAATCAAATTAGTGAGAATCCTTTCTTTCAGAGCTTTAAATGAATCAGCAAAGCCCCATATTCAGAGTTAATCTTGTTAAGAGCATCAATTTGATTTAGAATATAGAAGGCAGGTAGCAGATTTTGCTGCTTTCAATATCTCCCTGAGTAAGGTATTAATCTCTAATCTGTTAGGAGGGAAAAGTGTGAAAGTCCTGCTTCTTACTGTTCTGTCTGTATGCTACATGATTTGCTGCTAAAAGTACAGTTAACAAGAAAAGACGTGTTCAATTTCCTCTTAAAATCTCATTATAGTTTTTGTCTTAAAAAAAAAGAAAAAAATTAAAAGGCTGAAAATTAACACCATGGATGTCAGAATATTTAGCAAACAATTCTATTAAGCATTAACAAATTAAATATGAGGAAAAACAAGTCAATACGCACTATACTTGAAATGCAACAAAATTTGAAGTGTACAGTTGCATTGGGGGCTTATGGGGGTTTTTTTGGGCGTTGTTTTCTTTTGCTTCATTGGTTTTTGGATTGGTGGGTTTTTTTCATTGGTTCATTTGGTGGGGTTTTGGGGGGTTGTTTTGGTTGGTTTATGGGGGTTTGTGTGTGTGTCTGTATGTCGGGTGGTATTTATAAGAGTAGAAAGGAAATAAAAAAGAGTCCTTTTATAAAATGCTGTCACAGGTTGTTCCTGAAGTTTGGGCACAGAGAGTTTGAAGCTGATTTTAATTGCAGAGGATAAAAATTTCAAAGATATGCTCTTCAAATATACGTAGTTTGTATATCTGAAATCCAGAGCATGTTTATACCAGCAAGTGAGGAAGCTTCTAGAGAGAATTCATGTACCCTGACCACCCATGACCACTGCAGAAGTAGCTGGAAATTACAAGTGCTCTTGAAAGGTTTTGAAATCAGGTTCCTGAGTTTCACAGTAGATGATGGAATCAGCTGTCCTCTGAAAATTCTTTTTTACTCTCTTGACAAAAAAAGAGCACTTAGATGATTAGCCTTCAAGATCTGGAGCAATTTATAGTGGTAAGCTGGGTGATTAGTGGGTTTAGACAGGATACACTCGCCCCAAAACTTTGCATGCCTCTAATTTGAATTGCCAAGCCACTTCCACATCAAAGAGACACAGATCTGCACATCAATTTCTTTCACTAAATATTCTCTGTGACTCAGTATATATTCCCACTGTAATCAAGAACTCATTGTACTAAACTTTCTTGAGGATAAAGGGAAGAATAAACAGCTATTCAACGCAAACTTTCTATTCTTTCCTACTATTGAACATTTACTGATATGTTTTAAATTTGACCAAAAATTCTATCTCTTGCTCTTTCGGTGATTATTTGATCAGACATCTATTGTCTATCACATTCAGGAATAATAGATCATGGGTAAAAATAGCAGTATTTTCCTTCAGTCTTACCTGAAATATTAACATACCCTGAACGCCACATTTGTCCATTACTTTTATTCTAATAAAATTGAATAGATTATAATAGAATTGAACAGATCATGCCTGGAGATCAATAACAGATCCTCTAAGCCACCCCAAGAGATTCTGCTGACAGCTGCTATAGAGCTTTCCATAGGATGACCTCCTCCTAGTTTTTAAACTCAACTTAATCATGAATACAGTACATTTATTTTGACAACAGGTTAATATCTTACTAATTTTCTCCTCAAGGTTCAAGCAAACCATCAACCCATCACTGACTATTCTTTTACTGTTTTTATACTTTGCAGACACAGTATGATTAGATGTCCCATCTGTGTGCAGAGAGTAAGTGTAATGGAAAGGAAGTAGTAAACTCCAGCCTCACTGAATATGGTCTTGTGTTCTGGATACTGGAGTCCTCCATCTTAACATCAGTGTCCAGAAACAGTGAGAGGCTCAGGCAGAAGCTCATGTGTTCAGACAGAAACTTTCGTTCTGAAACACAAAACTTTAATTGTGGGTTTCTTGCGCAAAGCTGCCATCTGGTATTTATGAGAAAAAGAGCGAAAAATTGTTAAACAATAAAACCACTCAACATATATTTGTTGATGGAATTTTGTAGTCATTATCAT
The DNA here is from genome assembly GCA_013396875.1 of Vireo altiloquus. NCBI lineage: Eukaryota > Metazoa > Chordata > Aves > Passeriformes > Vireonidae > Vireo > Vireo altiloquus. The sequence goes on along the minus strand of VZRF01005648.1, from coordinate 238,202 downwards.
TAAGGTTTTTTGCAATGTGTTAGAAGCTTGAAAAATTCCTGTTACAACCTAAAAATTACTTCCCAAAATATGTAATTTATAAGAAGTTTTGAGCTGAAGGCAACAACAACAAAGTGACACTTCCCTCCAATAGTGAGCTGAAATGGAGGGAATGGGTTTTGGAAATAATTTATTTTAATTACAGGTTTGTCTTTTTGTTTTAATTATAAATATGAAATTTGTATTATATTCAGGATGAAAATATATCTCACGAATACCAGTAGGAACTCCTGTCCCTGACTTTAATGGTATGAGGAGTTTTTCTTGCTTTTCTGGCAATTATGTCATCCTATAGAATGGTTGTCTGGGCATGTGGTCCAAATCTTAATGGAATTTCCTCTACTTACAGCATTCCTTCACATCAGTTCTCTACCTGTTGATGGAAGATCAAAGCTATGTGAGCACTTTCTCCCACCAACTTTTTTGCAACAGAAAAACAAGAAGTAAGGGGACAAATGCTGGGTGCTGGTTGGGTTGTCTCAGCTGGAAAGGAAAAAGGAGAGGGAAATGGGAGCCGAAAACAATTCCATGTGTATCTATACATCAGTTTCTTGGCAAAAATGCAGTTCTTTTACTTCTAGATATTTAAAAAAAACCCAACAAAACACAAAAATGAAACATGCCACATCTGGAATCTATTTTGCTCCCATCTAATTCCAGAAATGTCATATTATTAAATTAAAGCGAGAGTATACTTTGATAAAAATTCAAAACACAAAGAGCAAATTTCAAGGCAATCCATCTTCCAAGACTTCTCAAAGATTTTATGCTGGCATTCCTCTAACAGCATCACAACACTCATGAAATCTTTCCAGGCAGACAGGGCACTTCAAGTTGCTATTTTTATAAAGGACAAACACTACACAAGTTAAAACAATTCTATTTTTACATGACAAATAGACTGGGACAGAGAATCCTTACTATTGAAAATCACAGTTAAAACAAGAAACTAGGAAAATAAAAAACTTGCCACGTGAACTCCAAGTAGGAGCAATAATTTCAAAATTAGAAACAACTTCAAAAAATATCAACTTTCTTTTCAATGTTTTTTGTCTACTTCATTTAAAGCACATTCTGGTTTTTCCTGCTATTTTCACAAGGTTTTTATCACCTACTTCTTATTTCCTGAGGGAAAGTATGTTTTTAAGTCCTAGATAATCTTATCAACTTCACTTTGTACTATAGTTTGGTATGAAAACCTTATCTATGATATAATCAGTCCAAACAATAATATTGAGGAAAAAAATTGAATGTAAAAAGAAGAAAAGAAAAAAAAAATTCTGCAATAGATATTAAAATTAGCGTAACATCCATGTGCCATCACATTTGAGCTTATGAAAAAGTATGTTTTCATTGAAGTTTGATATTTTTATTTCTCCAGGATTGGGTCTGGCAGACACAGAGTTAATTTTCTGGACTTTCTGCAAGGGATCCATGTCCTTATGCTGGGGACCCCAGAGCTAGATGCAGCCCTCCAGATGGGGTCTCACCAGAGCAGAGCAGAGGGACAAAATCCCTTCCCTGTCCCTGCTGGCCACCCTGCTTTGGATGCAGCCCAGGACACGTTTGGCTTTCTGAGTTTCAAACGCAGATTGCTGAGTCACATTGAACTTCTCATTAACCAACATCCCTGAATCTTTCTCCTGAAAGCTGCTCTTAATCCATTCCCCGCCCATCCTCTATGTGCTTTCTCTTCCTCCTCCCCTAGAGCAGCTCAGAGGAACAGGGAATGGGGCCTGTGGTCAGTTCATCACCCCTTGCCTCTGCCACTCCTTTCTCCTCAGGGAAGGACTCCTCACACTTTTCACCTGCTCCAGCTTGGGGTCCCTCCCACAGGAGACAGTCCTCCACAAACTTCTCCCTCGTGAGTCCTCCCCATGGGGTGCAGTCCTTCAGAAACAAACTGCTCCAGAGGTGGATCCCCAGTAGGGTCACAGGTCCTGTCAGCAAACCTACTCTAGTGTGTGCTCCTATCCTATTGGGGCCACAGGTCCTGCCAGGAGCCTGATCCAGCATGGGCTTCCTAAGGGGTCATGGCCTCCTTTGGGCAACCAGCTTCTCTGGCATGGAGTCCTCCAGGGTCTGCAGGGGAATCTCTCCTCCTGCACCTGGAGCACCTCCTTCCCCTCCTTCTACACTGACCTTGGTGTCTGCAGGGCTGTTCCTTTCACACATTCTCACACCTCTCTCCAACTGCCGTTGCACAGCTGATTTTCCTCTCTTATGTTATCCCATCCATTTTGGAGTTGTCTGGCATTGGTTCTGTCAGACATAGGGGGAGCTTCTGGAAGTCAACCCTGTATTCGCCCCACTACCAAAACTTTGCCACACAGATCCAATACAACTCCTCACACAACCAAATTGAAAAAAAAATAGGAATATAAAATTAAAATTATTTCAACAATTCTGCACATATATGCTTCATTACACTTTCTGCTAAAATGTGATATTTGTATTTCTTCTTCTAAGCTGCTAAGCAAACTTAACATTGCACTGCAGAGGTGTTTACATTTTATTTGTAGACTAAAAAGTGTATGTTACTGTAAATACAAGACTTATACAGTGGAAAAAGGCATTCTGATAATTCTACCAGTGAAAAATATTGTGTGGGGTTAAAGGGAATTGGAAAGCAATTGCAGAAGAAATTACAGTCATCAGTGCCAAATATTCAAGGCATATTTGAGCAGTGAAGGGATAAGGTTGCAAATAATAGGTCACGAAAATCTGTGTGCATAATACTAACAGAAGAGATAATTTTTTCTATGGAAGGAATGAGATTATTTGTATTTTTAAACAGCTATGAAAGCAGATGAATTTCTCTAACATTGGGCAATTAAACTGAGGTGTCGCAGGTACTCACACTAGAGGGAAAAGGTCTTCAAGAAAACAGATTACTTTTCCAGATGCTTAGAGTCAGAAATGAATTTGAGTCACACTGCCTGACAGACAAAATGGTGTTTCCTGACCCAGATATCTTACTGCCTACAGGTTTTCCTAAAATGATAGCCAGTACAAAACATGAGTGCCAGGGTTCCATCATTCTTATATGAGAGAGTAAGGCATAGCCCCAAAACAGAAACTTTTAAGTTAACTCTTTTTATTAATTGATGTGTATGTAGTGTGTTCTTTGTTAAGGAATTCTCTCATCATCAGTGAGATAACAGCATGTGCTACTGAGTTCACATCAGATAATAGACGCAAAAATAAGTAAAACTCCTATCATATGAATTGTTTCTTACAAAGAAAAAAATAAAAGAGGAAGTAGAAGCGTTATTTTCAGAGTCTTCATGGCTGTAATACACACATGCTGAAGGCAACTGCATTTTGAAAAAAGAAGAATCACAGAGGATACTTAGCTGAAGCCTGGAAAACACATGTTTCTGCATTGCAGTAAAAATTCTGTGCTGACTCAACCAACAAGAAAATTTTTTCCTAACAGCATGGTTAAGGCAATGCTGATTCTTAGTTTGACTGATCTGTAACATGACAAGCTTTCAAGCACGGCAGGAGTCTTGCAGGAAATCTCCCTCTGACAGAGACACACAAAAGTGGGATGTGGTAAGTGGCACACACGAAGCAGTCACATGTATGTGCATGTACACACACAGTGGCAGCCTCTATTGGTTTGGCTTTCTGGCTTTGCAAATGCATCAAAACATAAATTACTCTTTAATAGGTATTAGTGCTGGACTCCACATCCAAGAATACTTGGAAAAAAATTTTCCAGGAAAACATTATCTAATTTTACCATAATGGTAAGATAATCTTTTTTTTGTTTTGTTCTTTTATTAGTAGAAGAGCAATTTCATTCTTGATTGAACATCAATAGATATTTGGGCAATTTTAACTTAATTAGAGTGATTTTAAACTTTGAGCTGTTCCCCACTGTTGACTTTCTTAGCTGTATTTGGCAGTCAAGTTGGAGACAACTGCGATCAAATAACAAAGTCTTACAAAAAAAAAAAAAAAACTTATTTGAAAATGGTTTCCAAGCTGCTTGCCACCAGTGCTCTGCACTGACATGTCCTTTCTCAGTTAGTTTAGTTTATTAAATTGCATACACAGAAATAAGATTTTTATCTATTTGCATCTTTTGTATGACTTAGTATTTAGCAGAATTTAAGACAATTAATATAATATTTGAGCCCGGAGGAAAGTTTCTGGAACTCTTTTTAGTGCTTAGCACTGCATTTTAGATTATATACTTTGACACTCAATTGCAACTAATGGTACACTGGAGAAAATTTTAAGCTATATTTAGAAAAGTTTCTGGGCTCTTAAATCAAGGCGATACTTCTGAAAATACTACTGAAATATTTGACATGTTTCCCCAGTTATGAAATACTAAATTTTTTCTCTCAAAACAGCTACCAGGAGTCCCAGATCTCCACACACATAAAGTCAAAATCACATGAAATTTCATGTGCAACTTTGATCTTGTTGCTTTACTGTATTTGATATTTCATATTTACTACACCAAAAAAAATTTCTAATATGACTAATAAATCATAATTGCTAAAAAACACCCCTATCTACATCTAAAAAGGGCTTAATGCTTGTTTTCTTTGCTTAAGGTGTGTACACACCTTAGAAAAAGCAGATGTTAAACCAAATAGCTATTTGTGACGTCTCTGTGTAGATTTCTCCCTTTATCCAGGCACACCCTTTTGGCAGTTCTATAACCATAAAAAATGGTCCTGGTCTTCATATATACGTATGCCAGTTTAAAGCCACCTGAATCTACTCAATTTCACTAATAGGAAAAATAGTCTATGCACAATTGTAGCATTGAGAAAAGCCTGACCAACAAACCTCTCTTATTTACAATAAAACAAACCCAAACAAACAAAACCAAAGCAAATAAACAAAGACTTATAAGACTCAGTATTGGTTTCTTCATTTCTATCAAGAACACAATTATGTGCATTTTGCCTTAAGTGATCAGTGCCCTTCCTATCACAGTCTCCAGAAGAAGAGATACTCTGTTGTGTTGATCTTCAGTGCCATATTAAGATTTTGAGTTGTTCCAGAGTATGCATACTTGGTTTCAATAGACAAAAATTTTAAATAGGTACATATAACAAAAATATGGACAGTTGTAGAACATATGGACATCGACAACAAGTTTCTGAGAAACTCTCTTCTTCAGTTTATCCGTACTTATCCTAAAATATTGAGAAACCATTAAATGCCAAAAAACCAAGAAAATCATGATGTTACACATGTTACACATCTCAAGATGTCGAAGCATAGTAATGGCAATTGGTCTATTTTTTTTTCCTTTTCACCCCACTAATAAGTAACTTCATATTTCAGGGTTCTCAGGGTTTGAAGAGATTAATCATTCTCATTTATTTAAACAGCATTTCTATCATAACAGAGCAATATAATTTCATTTTTTGTTATCTGCTACACAGCCCCAAACTCTTAGTTCTTTGGGTGTGTGTAGATACAAACCTGTAGCTACAGAACCCTGACCTTTGAGTATTCAAAGCTCCTATTAATATTATCAGAAGGCAGGAGTTTGTAAAGAAAGCAGAACTGAGTCTTTGAAACAACAATGTAATTCTTTTCTTCTCTACCATCTTCATCTTCCTCTCATACAAACAGACCTTTTACTTAAGCTTCTCTACTTGTCATCTTCAAAAACATCAATTTTCTTATGAACGAAAAGAAAAGAAAACAAAACTCATTCTAGATCAAAACTGACACAGAATAGATGGTGCACTACTTGCCCTGGAAGCACAGGCTATGAAGGTCAGTGGAGAATCCTGAGAGACCACTAAAATGCAATTCCCTGGCTTTGAAAGTTGGAGAAATCTGTTTCTCCCATGCCAGGCCATGAGAACACTGCAAGTGCTTTCTGGTTCATCTGAGAGGCTCCATTTGCCTGTGTGGTTCAAGATGCTCAGCTTTATGCCCCAGCCTAATTTAAGCCAAAACCAAGGCACTCTAGGAAAAGGGACTGGCTACCAACTTGTGGGCTACCCTGTGTATACACTGTTCAACAAAGCACCACATCCTTGGTCTGTCTTTTTTGCTGGGTGGGAGGCATAAGCAGAGGCAGCACAGGAGTTGTGGAATGAGGGAGTGACTGGTTCCCAGTTAAGGACTCTGGGGAAGGGGCCCCTTTTTTCCCACAGCTGCTGCTGCAGGAATACAATGAGAAAGTAGCAAAACCTGCAATCCCCCTCTTCTCTATGGCAGCAAAGAGCTAACCCTCCTCTTTAAAAAAACATTTGAATTCCCAGCTAGGACTCTCAGTGCTTGCTGCAGGTTGTGGGCAAGGGCTAGGAGACAGCTGGGAAGCTGCTCCAGCATCCACATATTTGTGTTCCACCTTCCTGATGCTTACCCAAGTCCCTACAAAATTCATGGTTTTCATGTCCAGCCATTTCTTGCCAGTCTTCTTCTAAATTCTTACTTGGTTTTTAGTTTTGTTTTCAGAAATGCTAGTAAGTCATGCATGACAGCTCCAGTGAGCAGGCTGATGTGTAAGACTGGCATTTCTAGTTAAGGTCAGAATATTAGAAGTGGTTTGCAGTTAGCTGTCTTTAGGGACTGATAAGCCTGCATAGCCTTTTCAGAGCATGCAACACACTGCTCACATTATAAGCCACTAGCAATATTATCAAAAATCTCCTACAGCATAAATGAATATCTGCATACACGATGTAGCTGCCACAAGTTGGTTGTGTTTCCTCATCCTCAGTTTCTGACTGCAATATGTAATAATAATCTTCGTAGAGAAAATTACTCAAACAAACCACAACTACAATATTTCCACTACTCCTATTTTGCAAGATAGTGTTCTGATACAGTGACTTCCTTTTGTGCTCTCTCTCAGAACAAATCAGAGCTTAATAATAGAGCAAGCATAGAGATGTACAGAGAGTGCATTAAAGTCACCTCCACTTTTCCTAACAAACACATTGCCATCTGTCATCCCCATTACAGTGTGTGAAGGCAAAAAAAAATTCAGCTCAAAGAAATGATCTAGAAAGAACCAGTCACTGCACTTCCTTTGATTACTACAAATGTGCTGCTGTAAGGGTAAACCTGTTTGGGAGTCTGAACTCTTATAATCTCTCACAAAAGGTACAGAGGGGAAAACGGGAACCCAGGGAAAAGCATAATTATAATGTCTTCCTGTCAAATGGTTGGAGGGATAAAATGTCATCTTCCTACCTAATAAATAAATTAGAATTTCAATATTTAAGTCCTTGTCAGAGACAAGATCTATCAGAGAATAACCATTAATTTCTATGCTGCCTCTAGGTAATTTTTCTCCATTGAGGGCATTTGACTGTTAAATGCTAATATGAATTAAATAAATGCTTATGAAGTCTATGATATCTAATCAAGAAAACCCAGAAAAGATTAAAATTACTTCCCCCCCTACCCCCCCGCTACTTACAACAGCTTCTGGTTGTGATACCCAGATGTGAAGTATCTAATGAACATAATGGCATCTATTTTAGGAACTACTGTAGCGTCAATATTACTTTGCAGATCACGACACATTAGAAAAAAATTAAAGACGAGGAAATTGTGATGTCCCTGTCAGTTGACTTCATCAGTGGCACTTTGTATTTTATCCTTGAAACCTGTCAGACTCTCAGCAAACAACATTACTTCAGTGTCATCTATATTCACCGGAAGATCCTAATAGCTGCTGAGGTAACCTTGACTGTCAATCATGAATGGCAACCAGTAGTGACCGCTTTTAGGGCTCTGGTCACATCAGTCTTATCCAGACACTCTGCTTTTCCTTTCTTCTTGCTTGCATGTTTTTGTATCAACACATCACTTCCTTCTTTATTGGATCCTCTGCAATGGATCCTATTTCCTTATCCCTAGAAAAGAGCTGCAAAAATATTAACCTTGATAGTTTTTCTCAGTGTTAAAAACTATCACCATGCAGTACCAAGAAAATATAAATGTTCCATATAAAATCAAAATATGTGTAAAGGAAAAAAAGGGGGTTAACATATTTTTAAACTTTTTTCTTATCTAGAAAAGTGATAATGAGTGATTGGTTTGTTTTTTTTTTATTAACTTGGCATTTCCCAAAAGAAAGACTACTTTAAAAACTCTTATGTGCCCTGGAAGACAGTGTAATGAGGAGCAGTCAGAGTTCAGGAAGCAGAGTAGCAGCAGATGAATACCGAGACCACTGCAGAAATGCTTGGATTTGTGAGAAAGCCCTAAATTCATGGGGGATTGTTACTGGGGGCAGATTTTTGGAGAACATCCCTCAGATATTGCCTGAACTGCCTGCCAGGATTGATCTTAACCTTTTAAGGAATGTATATCAAGACCTCAAGGGATATACTCAATTTTATCAGAAACATAACTGGGAAAGGTGAACCAAAGGCTAGAGCCACAGGTGCAGAGACATCTCTCCTTGGCTTCCATCTTGGACAGCATTACCTTTGATGTATATTAGTGGAGAATTTTCCTTGCCTGCAAAGAAGTAGCCATTATTCTACCCAGTTTTGGCTAGTTAGCTGTTATCTAGATGCCTAAAGTTTTTTCCCCCCCTGTCTGTTACCATAGAGATGGGAAGCACAAGGTGAGAGCACAGTGATGGTTTGTTCTTAAAGCAGGGATCACGTGCTAGACTTGCAGGCAGAGTTTTTAAAGCAAGCCCCTTCACTGAAAAATATACAAAGGCTCTTTTAATGATGGCACTTGAGTGTTTCTATAGTCATTGTCCCTCAAATTGTTTCCTGGAAGACTATTTGGAAAATGTCATGACCCTAACTACATTTTTGTTCGATGTTTCTGGCATCACCATCATCATCAATAAGAATAAGCCTGGAGGGCAAATCTGGTCTTCAACTATGCCTGCGAAAACTCATGGTCTTCAAATCAAGGTTGCAATGCCGTGTGCTTGGAAGTGAAATTGCACAGTTGTAGGTCACGGTAGAAAGTGCCCAGAAAGTCTTTGTTAATGCTACTGTCAGGTGGAAACTCAGATTAATTGTTAAATTAAATTAAAGCCCAGACTGAGCTTCAAGGCTGGCAGTCTAGACAAGAAAAGGATCTTGTGAAAACTGTTGCAGAGTAATGTGAAGATGTAACTTAAATAATCACATCCATGGAATCTAGGCAGGATAGGCTTGTTCATTCAGGGTACAAATAATTAATCCTCATTAATGAGTTCCCTGCAAAAATACATCTGTACTTGGGAACCCTATAGTGTTTACATCTTTAGCAGCCGTCATCTCTATGTTGTAGAGAATATTATTTTCAGCAGACATGACCTCAATCTAAAACACTGTAAAGAGAAGGAAAACAGGAGCTTTCACATTAGAAAGCATGTGGTGAACTATGGGTTAGAGTTGCTATTGTTGCATGAGATAGTGATAAATAGTAGTCATGTGCAATTTCCACTGACAAATGAATCTGTAGCTGACTAATGGCGTGTTTTACTCATTTAGTTGCTGGATTGCTCAAAAGCAAGACTTGCATCTACAATTTCTGCAGATACATAGAAGACTGGGACAAAAAGTCCTCCTATTCAAGGATTGCGGCCAGGCTTACAGGTGTATAGTCAGATGTCTGATGTAAATTTTACATCTGAAATTGATGACTTTTGTGAATCATTATCTAAATAAAATTTAACACATATTCCCTCTTTACCACTCTTCAAGAAAAAACAACTCCATCAGTTGGGGAGTGGGTGTGAAGAGGTTTAACATTCATGTTCCCCTTCCTTTTTGTTCTGTACACAACTGCATTCACTCCTCAATGCAAAGCACACTTTTTATTGTAGTGCAAGTCTGCAGCAGTAAACTTGTGACAAGTTACAAGGACAGTTCTCCTGTCATTAAATATCTATCATTTTATTCCAGTCAGGGGTTAAGAAAATACATAAAACCAATCTGTAGAGAATATTGTGAGTGGGAGAGAAAAATATTTAATTCTTGTAGCTGCATCATACTGTTTTTCTAGTTCCTTTAAAGTAGTGCTATGTAAGCGTTGTAAAAGCAGAAAGGATGCTTTAGAAAACAAGTTCCACGAAAACAGCTCTAGAGCAGTAAAAACAACAAATTACTTTATACAGGTGTATTCTTTTATAAAACACCATAGTATGCAAGATTAATGAAGTGCAGGGGAGAAAAAAGAATTTCATTTTCTTATACTGTGCTCAAGAATACAGGAAAATTGAACTCTCTCAGCTGACACTGGACTTACTTCAAATATTTGCTGTCAGGAATGTCAAACATTCCTTCTGACAGGATTCCACTTACCAAGTCCTTTGCAATCCAAGGACTGTACTGGTTTTCAATCAAAGGGAAATAAACATAACACAGAAGATATCATCTTCTACCGATGACTACAACCTTAGCATGCTTGTGGAAAGTTTTGGAGAAAAAAGCTGCTTGTAGAGCATTTATTTGGCGAAATTAGTTTAGACTGAGCTTAACAGTGAACATTGTCATAGATTAAAGGTAAGAAAGAAAGAAAAAGAACACATTTAAGAGAAGTGAAAGATGTTCTATGAATTAATTTAAGCTATTTTTTTTTAAATTCAAACTATTTCAGTCATCCTCACAAGCAGACAGAATCAGTCAGCAGAGAGTAACTGTTAAAAGCACTAAGAATAATTGTTTTATTTGTGAATCTTTGAAGATTATTTTATGGCCTCCTAGCTTCCAGAACAATCAAGACTAGAAAAATAGCAATTAAGATTAATGTTTCAATTCTCAAAATATATTTCAATGGGATTCCAATATGTAAATTTTCATTTTATAATTTTTTCTTCATTTCATTGAACACTCATGTCCAACTGCAGTAGAGGAGATAATACAGTTTCTGGAGAACTTTAATATTATATTCAGCTACCAGGTGATACATGGAGTTGACGTGGAATGAATGGCATGAGGATAACCAGTGTATCAGAGTTATCAGCAGATACCCTGAATTTTGCTGATTCAAGGTATTTCTCTCATTCCTCACAGCGTGCATAACATAAAATCTGTTTGAAATTCAAATTGCGTTTTCACAGCTGTGACCTACGTCAGAGCAGAAGGAAAATGCATGGTCACAGTGGTTCAGAGTACGACAACAATGAGAAGATGGTACACCCTACAGCCAGTACATCTTAATGGTCTCTCTGGCACAAGCATACAGCAGGCAAGGCAGTAAAAATGACAGATAATACTCCCTTAGACCTTGACACATCTAGTAGTCACGTTAACAAATTCCACTGAAAAAAATATACTACCTGGTTTTTGTTTTAAATGTAGTTTGTGGATAGCATCCAGAGTGCAAACGTGTCTGTTGGAATGAGTGTCAGACCTCTGGGATCTCCAGTGACCTCGTCATTTACCCACACAACACCCACATCCATCTAACACACATTAGAATGCACTGTGCCGCCTGTGCTGGAGCAATCAGCCATTGCTGGATCCTCACATTGTGACACTGGTCTGTGACTTAATTCTGGGTAGTCTTCGCAATCAAACAGCCAAGTGGAGGGCAAACATTTTCTTGTGCTTAAGTTGTAACTTTTTGCATATACAGTTTTATGGAATAATAATATATTGGCCAAAGGATATTCTTATATTATAAATTTGAAGTTGCAGATAGTATTTAATGTGACTAGTGATGCATGTCTTATACATACATGCTTAAAGACAATCTTTTCTCTTATGCCTTTGAAAATAACGTTTCTCTGATACATGTTCATGCAATGAATTTATATAACATTTTACACTCTAAAATTGGGTTGGTGCCCAACACTGCAGCAAAGCCTGATCATTTATAGAAGAGCCTCTCTCCTAAATGTCACGTAGCATCTCTAGATACTAATAGTGAGTCCTCGTAAGAAGACAGTAACAAAGGAGATGAAGAGAACTGTAAAATAGACCAGACTTACCATTAAAGAGATCTGGCAGAATCTGTACTCCTGGTTCACTCACAAGATTATTAGTATATGTGTTCAAATGCAAACTTTGACCCATTTCCAGGAGAAGCTGAAAATCTGACAGATAGCACACATACAAAAAGATTGCTTGATACATTAAGGCAGCAGTTTCAGACTTTATGGGTGAGCATTCTCTTTGATAATGTGAACTGTCGCTGAAGCTGGTGTTAAAGCAGGCCCCAGATGATCAGTGCTTCATTTACAATGGTTCAGGGCGGTTCTTGAGACTGACAGAGACAATACTTAGACCGTCGAGGCTACGCAAAGTTTACTAACTGATATGTTGATTGTAAAAAAGAAAAAAAAATGTCAATCATTTCCAGACTTAAGAGTTTTCAATTTTTTCTACTCATGCAGGCTTTTCTCACTGCTGGTAGCTGTGAGGCTTTAGTGCTTTATGATATAGAAGGAGCAGATTCACATTATCCCACTCTATCTGGGATGTAGGCACAATCTCCCAGAATGACTGGAGAGACTCTCCAGAGAGTCACTCTCCCAGAGAGACACTCTCCTAGTGTCAGGGGAGAGTGACTGGAAAGCAGCAAAAGCAAAAGAGGATTTTTGCAAGGGAGAGCTAGTTCATCCTAAAGCCTCATTTCAATAAAACATCATGAGACAAAAAGAAATCCCTACCTCAGGCTATGCCAACTGTCTAATATACAGAAAAAATGGCTGCAAGCCCTTTTTTTGTTAAAAATAGCCCTGAGTCTCATCAAGAAACACCAGGAAACAAGTGCATGAGATTTCTGCTATATCTGATTCTGTGGAAAAAAGGTTAACCATCTGCTATTTGTCCATGATACCAAGTCACAGTCAGTGATTCATGAACTGTTGTTTCTACTTTCATCCCATTACTCATGGTATTTGTACATTTACCTAAAGTTTTTATTTGTGATTGCAGTTACTCTGTTCTAGTGGTGTTTTGGTTTCAAATAAAAAGCTCCTGAAGTTCTTCAATGTTGATGCTTTTAGGTTTTATCCTTTTTACTTTCTCAAAAGCTCAGAAGTAGGGGGAGATGGGCTAGTTTCATTATAGCACAGCTTTCAGGAAGATACTTTATATAATAAATGATGATGCATAATTACAATAAAATAATGATATTTGATTAAAATAAAATTAAATATTAATAAAATATTGTATAATAATGAAATGCTTTTATCACTTGCACATCCAAATAAGATTATTTACAATTTAATATATTTTCAAGGCCAGGTTTATAACATCTTACTTTTCTCAATTAGCTTGCTTGCCTTTGTTCTACTTTATTCTTTTGGCTTCATAAACTTTTTAATTCAAAGACATTCAGAATGGAATTCTTACCTGACTAAGAAGAGTTCTGTCTCTAAAGACACAGAAGCTTTGCAATGCAATACAACTTCAATAAAATATTAGTTTTACCCTTACAATTTAGTATCTCAGTGTTTGCAGTGTTGAGTGAGCTTTTCAAGTGTATGCTGCTTGAGGCAGAAATGCCTAATTTTGTGTCTATACCACCAAGTTTAATTGTTCCAACCTCCAGCTGGAGTGTTTAAATAAGTAGTAGTGAAATAGTAAAAGAACAATATCTCTAAGAGCCTAAACTAAAGACCACAAGCAGCTTGAAAGAAATTACACCATTTAAAATGTTAATTTTCCAATTTCAATATTTTCCACTTAACATACTGCTAACAGTAAGACAAACAGCATGTTCAGATTGCATTTTATTGTTTCATCAATGGACTTATCTGCTCTGCTGAGTTTAATTTAGCCTAGATACATAACAAAAACCACATAAAATATGAATTTTCTAATCTTTACCTGAGCACTGCAAGTTTTAAATTCCTGATTACTTTATTATTGCATTTAATTGCCGATATGATTTATGTATTACCTCAAATTCAAGTACAGTGCATTATGTTTGAACAAAAAGAAATAATAAATGCTATTGAATTTCATCAAAATAACAAATAAGGCTTTATGGAAATGTAAATAAGATCCTGTGAGATTGTGGACAAAAAGCATCTTCATCAGCCAGGAGTGTAAAATCATATACATGTTATATGAGCATCCTAGAGCATGAGACTGTGACACTAATCTGAACAAAAATTTAACCAATTAAGTAATCTCTTCAAGATTTTTCTAAATAACAGAACTTTATTTATCACCCAATATATACTATGCAATACAGTCAAGCTTCCATCTGACTTCCATAATTTTGATTATCCAATAAAATATATATTTAGTAGAAGACTCAGAACATTGAAAATACATCCAGTGGTAACATCTGAACCGATGCAGACTAATAGACTATTTATTCTAGAGTTATTTACTTGCCTGTAACTTGCATGTAGCTAAAAATATGATTACTACAATTTGGAACTTTTCATCTTAAAAAAAAAAAAAAAAAGACAGATTCCATCAAATTAGGCATATAATCATATTTATATATTATCTTAGGAAGAAAAATCAGTGGAAAAGCTCCAGGTGGATCCTGCATGTTATCTCAGTAAAGGTAATATGAAATCTTTAGTAAGGCATTTCTGTACAAGCAAAGTAAATTAATTTTAAACATAAGATATCAGCAGCAATTAAACATTCTTCTTCAGAATAATTAAGTTTGTTCCAAGTCTGTAGAGTATCATGAAACATTTGGGCAAACACGCTATTTAGAAATATTATTTTTATAAGACTCATAGCAGGAAATATACCATGTAGGAGTTTCAGCAGCAGACCCCAAAGAGGCAACAATACTACTGAGGAGAAAAGCTGCCTCCTGTTCTCTATTTCATAATGTGAAGAAACCGTGAAGTTTTTACTGCATAATGGCATTAAGTTGCAGGCAAAGTCAGCAGTCATCGTTCCAAGAGCTCATTTGTTTGGGTCAAGCAGAGAAAATTGTCAAACAGTTATAAAAAAGGGTATAGAGACAAGGAACATAATGCAGTTACACCATCTTCCTGACTGTTTTACACTCAAATTGACATTGTTCCTGTGTGGTGACAATGTGGGAGGAAAAGGGTACTCTGGGAATTCGCTTATTTTGAACTTTCTGCTGAAAGTTCAACTTTTGTTGAACTTTTGTTGTTCCTATTCAAGGTATCAAAAAATCTCGCATAACTGAACAGCAAAAGGAATAGACTTCAAGCAGCTATGCTATTTAAAAAAAGAAAAAAAAAGACTCTATTTTGGAAATAGAGTAAAAAGAAAGAGTCATCCACAGTTACAAGGAAAATAAACAGTTTCATTGCATGCATTTTTGATTTCTTTTTCCTAAGTTTTCTCCAAAAAGCAGTATGCTTCTTAAATACAAATGAAGACAAACTGCAGAGAAATGTCATAGTTTTTCAGTCTAAACCCAGACACAGGCTTCCAAGCATCATTTTGGCTACCAAAAATCCAGCTGCATCAGTCTCACCAAACATGGTTAACAAAATAAAGCCTTTGATATCTCAGTGTCAATAATTGCTAATATTCCTATAAAAATATGACCTTCAGCATCTAATGACTTCACTTTGCCACAAATCTTGACATTTTCGGTCTATAAATCCAACAGATTTTATGTCAAATGACCACAGGCATGACAAAATATGACAAAAATGGTGTCCTTACTAATTCATTTCAAGAAGACAGCAAGAATTATTGTTACAGTATTATGATCAACACTATTTTTATATGGAGCCTGATACCCATAAAAATCCTGCTTATAGATAAAGGACATCAGTAATATGCTACAGGGTTCAAGATAATGAGAATACAGATAGTTTCTTTTTTTTGTCAATTTTTGTTTGTTACTTTTCTTGTTCTGAAGAAAGGCAACCAGGGAACTTCAGATTCTCTGATCAGTCTCTAACAAACTTGTAGCTTCCTGGGACCTACAGTCAAATCCAAACTCCAGTAAAGCAGCAAGGCTCCTTACATTTTAAGAGGTTAACGTGGAAAACAAATGACTTGCTTAAAGCTTACTACTTATAAGCACTGGCTACAGCAGTACAGATGAAATCCTGTTTCCCCCAGGGCTAAAATGCAGACGTGGTTCAGTAAAGATACGAAACTTTTGATGTCAAATCAGTTACCGACTACAAATAAACCATCCCCAGTGCTCTATGGCACCACAGTTTTACTGTCAGTTTCAAACTCGAGCTGCTGTGCCTTGTCCCTGAGCAGCAGTGGAGGTCTCATCCTTCACATTTCAGTCTTGACAGGAGGAACAGAAGATACCTGACTCCAATGGCCTCCTGCCTTGAGCCTGTGCAGATGCCGTTTTGCTCTTCATGTTCTTCCAGAGTGCCCATTCAAACACTATTATTCCACAGCTCTCACATCTTTAAAGAAAAAAAAAAGAGAATGAAAAATTGACGTGCAGCCAAACCAAGAAGCAACAGAAATTATAATATTTTTTTTTCTGGAGGTGATATATGCATGATCTATACAGACATACTTAGAAAGAAACAGATTTTGAATGCATCTATAATGATCGGTCTTGCATAGACTATAAAAATTATAGCTACTGCATTTAACTGATAAAAGCAGGGCTTATAATTTTTAACACTGATTTCATTTTTATATTTATTAAAAACAATAAAAAGCCATTATGAATATTGCACAACATAGCATATAATAATTTCTGCTAAATGGAATAGCCCTCTTTACAGCATATCGTTATACTCTTTGACTTTCTGCAAAATGTAAGCCACAGTACTTGTGACTTGCTGCTGGCGTGCAGTCAATTGTTAGTGATCAAACAGGGGCATAGCTCTACAAAGTCATCCAGTCCCAACAAGCATTTCCAGGAATGGAGAATATACTTACCACAACAGGTAAATCTTCTTAATGTTAACAGCTTTTGCATTAGGTTTTTTTTTGGTCTCTCTACACTCTTTAAATACTGGATCCCTTAATCTTTTTTTTTTTTCCTTTACCCCTTTCAGCTAAGAAAATACCTGGTTCATAGTTCATGTGTGTCACTGGAAACTCTTTCCAGAAATATCCCAACACATTTCTCAGTTTCTGCCACTCATAGTGTTTTCTCAATATGTATGTATGAATAATAAACAAGCCTCTTAACAGATTGACTGAAAAAATACTCAAACATAAACTTTTAAATTTAAGGAGAAAAAAGGAGTAAATAATTAATATCTCAAGCCTATTCATTTTCCTGGATCCTAAGTGAAACCATTCTCATCATGTTTTCAAAGCAAATATTAATTGTAAATCAGAACACCTGAGAGAAGCCAAATGAAATATATTTTTAAATAAAGGCATTATTAAGCCATCCTAAAAATATATACAACTCTGCAAGCCCACACCAGCTACTTTCAAGGTAGTGTTGTTCAGAAAAAATTATTGAGCCCTTTGGTCTGTCTCAAACACAGGATCAATTCCACTAGCAGTGCCTGAGCCATTACATTGGGTGGAAATGGTTGGGAAGAAGAAACCAAACCCCAAATTGTATTGTGTCTCTCTGTGATAAAATCTCTTGTGTACACCTAGAGCAGAGCACAGGGAGACAATGGCAGGAGGAGGAGCCCAAATAATATCTTGCTCTGGCTCCTCCCAGGCTTGCCCACCCATGCAGTACTCAAGATCAGTGCAGTCTGCCATGTCTGTTCACTCAACTCCCTTCTAACTCTTTCTCGGGTGAGGGAATCCCTGTTCTACGTTCATGGGTGCTCTTCATTCAATCCAGCTCTTTCCTCTCCTCCCGCCTTCCTTGGTACAGCGTCCGCTGCTTCAGCCAGTCCAACAGCACATGGATGCAGCAAAGTAAATAATTTTAAACTGAAACAAAAAAAATTAATAAAGAATTTGCAAAAAATCGGTTATCTCATAAAATGAGGCTTCTCTGCAGAGGGACAGAATGGAAAGTTTGAAGTTTGGAAGAGGCAGACACACATAAAGTTATACCAGCTGCGGTGGAAAGGTGTGTGAAGCTACAACCTCACATAGATGGATGGCAAACATTCCTGGCCTAATGAGAATTCTTTTTGCCCTCTTTGGCAATTTCTGCCAAAAAAGCCTTTAGACACAAATTTTACTTTGCCAGAAAAATTTAATAAACACTGAAATATAAAAAAATCAAATTTAAGGAGTAGACCTAAACCAACCACATGCACTCCTTTCTGATAGTCTGTTTTATTTCTCATCATAGACAGCACCCCTCTCTATCACCAAAAAGATGTCAGTTATTTTCCAATTCCCTCTTAGATTTCTGGTTATTGGTGATCTATTCTCCATGATCACTGCTTATCAGTCTAAATTACTTGTATCAGTAGTGGAGTAAAACACTAACATTTATATACATCACCTGAATTAGAATTAGTTCTGATTTTTGGTTTATGACATAAAGTAGACCTAAGTATCACATATAAGTATATATACAGTAAATTTGGTTAAAATTGTGGTACTGCCTCTATTGTTTTACAATACTGTCTGCTAATAATACTCTACAAATATGACTCCAAATATGTATGTGGGGATCTGTATGGTCATTGAAATGTCAAAGGTAATATGTTTATTACATTAAAAACCAAAAGTGATTTTATTCTGAATTATTTTTCGTTGACAGGGAAATATCTGAAATTCCAGCAAACTAGGAAGTAAATTTTTCTTTTTTCTTAATTTCATTTTTAAAGACATTCCACACACCTGGAAAATGTCTAAATTATATTCTCTAAGCACCTTTCAAATAACAAATCAATTTGATGCAGTTTCTGAATTCTTCTATTATTCTACTGTTGTTTCAACAAGTAAACATATTCATACAAGCAATTTGATTTTAAATGTGAAATGTACTTTGTATACAATGTCACTCCATTAGCAATAAATACAAAATCAATATCATCTGTGAGATACGACAAAATATAGAATATTAAATAAGATCCATATAAGTAGGTCTATAGAAAATATTTCATTTGTGAGAGAAGGTAATACTGACATAAACCCTCACTAGAAAGAAATATATCATCAAATCCTCATGGGAGTAGTATTCAAGCTTTTTTGAAAAGCTCACAGACAACTTTTCTGTGAATTTTTCTTGCCAATTCAAGGCTTTGACTCTATTAATATTAATCTTATCCTATGGTTTAAACTGTTATTAGAAAAGATAAATATAATGAACTCTTAAAAACTTTAAACACAAAAGTACCTCCTATGAATTGTAACGGTTTTTGCCACCTCTTTAAAACTCAGATACAGTAAAACACTTAAAGTACTTCATTTTAAACATATGGATAATCCCATTAACTTCATTAAGTGTTAAATATATCCCCAACTGAATATTTAGTGAATATAAATTTCCAAGAATAAACAAAAAACAATCTAAGAAGCCAATCTAGTAAATGGGGTGTTTATTAAAGCAGAATGTAATTATGCCATAATTATTATTTGCAAAAAAAAAAAAATTTAGATCATAAACACAACATTTACATGAGGAATCTTCTCTAGCTGTCATATAATGTGAGCTAGATGAAACCACAGGACTTACGCTCAGTCAAAAATCAACCAGAAGCTAGTGACACAGTCTGAATTTTGAGCCCACATATGACTAATTATTTGCTCTGCTTGGAAGAACCTGTTCATCTGTGAATAACATGACAGAATTTCTCAAAGCATAAATTACACTTGGACTAAAACAATTAAGGTAGTTTAATTTGGGGAGGATGTTGGTGAGGATTAAAGGAATATACTTGTTTTATTCTTCATCATAAAACCTCATTGTAGAAATTACAGAGGTATACTGAACTTGCTTAAAATATTAAAAAAAATCTAGTAGCTTTTATACAGGATGCATTCTCTTTTCATTACTGAAAAGTTTTAAAAAAAGAAAAACCTATATGAAAATGACTCTTAAAAAATAGCTTTAAGGTCTCAGCCTGTTTATCTACTGGTATTTAAATCATGTGAGTGTCCAGACAGAGCTTCACAATTGTTGGGATTTTAAGATGAGGGGCAAAAAAGAACCCCCATATTTGAAACACAGCATAGTCACTTATGGTGTCTCATTTTATTTAACATATTTTCTAGACTCTCCAGTGACTGAAGTTTCATTTTTCTATCAGGACGCAAAATGAAAGAGCACCTGACAACATCTGTTAATTAAGCATTTTTTCCATGTGAAATCTATTAATGGAGGTCTGTTGGCTTTGGGGGGGTGGGAGGTTGTTTGGGGTTTTTTTTCCTATTTGTTTTTCCCTTATTAACTAGGACTTTACCTTGCAAATTTAGCCCCGGTGAATCTCACTACTGAATAAGATTCACTCTCCCATGAACTTCCTGCAACACAACTTCATGACCAAAATTAAAAAAAAAAAACGAGTTTGTTGTCTTGGCAAAGATTCAAAGCAGTGAACCAATAAAAAATGTAGGGACGAAGCCATGAGTTAACAAATCTGTACATAAGACATCTTTTCATCAGGGCACCCAACTTCAGCATAAGAAGTTACACAGAACCAACTCTACTCCTCTCCACCTCCTTCCCCAGCTTTCCACGATAAAGAGGGAAAGCAACATGAGTTTCAATTTGACAGTGAGGAGAAAGAAGGCTTAGAAAGCCTAGATCCATGGTGCTGAGCTGCATGATAGCTGCTTCTAATAGTGGGAACGCCTAAGATACAGGACACAGGAATTAGGACAGCCACAACATCTGATTTTCTGCCCAGACTTTCAGTGGAAAGACTGATTTTGCAGAGAACTAGCAACAGGCTGGCGTGGGCAAAATGTGTACCTGGGTGCAGTTTAGTTTTCATCCCATGAGTGATCATGGAATTTAGGGATTCCTCTGTTTAATTAAGAGAAAGTTGCTTATAAACTGGTAAGCATGTTGGTTAATTGGCAGCAAATATCTATTGATTTGGGGTCCTTTGAATTGAAACATGAAAAGGGAAAATATGAACAGAAAAGAAGTTACACTGAAAGGACTGATCATCAAGGGCAGCAAGTCAATCAATAGCCATGAGAAATCCCAATAGGACTACACAGGTCAGTTCAGGTTTAGTTATTCTGACACCTCTTTCCTGTTCTGATGTTAAAATGCTGCAAAGAAAGGAGGAGACAGAATACATATATGCTTTTTAAAGACATTTTTATGCACTCAAAGTGCTGAAAAGCAAAACCTTAATACGAATGTTTTGTCTTCTACTCAATTTGTGACTTAATGTGACTTCTGTTCTGATGAAGGATAATGGGCTAGCAAAATAACCTCTCATTTTACCATGGTAGTGTCCATGAGTACATCACCTTTTCAGGTTTTTTTTACCCACCTCACTGGTATTTTTGTATTTAGTTAAAGCAGCCTAAATATTTGCTTTATTTTTCCCCCAAGTTCTGAGGAAGAGAAGAGAATAATTCTGCTGACTACCCTATTTGTAACATTGCTAACATCTTGGAGAAGCATTAGAAATGATTGGAATTTGACCCAATATTTCACTTCCAAAATTCCCCTGAACAAAATATGGCAGGAGAGAAAACAAGGAAAGATTTGTCTCAAGTATAAAAGATCTAAACCAAATGAAGTACTTCCTTGTTCTGCTTACGGGTGTGTGCTACAAACTGACCTAATATCCTTCAGATTCTAAAATATGGACTTGTGCATGTAATTTCTGTTGCAGAAGGAAATTTTTTAACAGAATATTAAGTGAAAATACATCATGGTCAAGCAAAGAGATTAAACAGATAGATGAGAGGGAAAACATTTGAGCATTGGGTAGATATGTACAGGAAGGATCAACAATACTGCTCCTCGTTTCGCTTTCCCATTTCCTTTACTTTCCTTATAATCGAGTTCCTCATGCATCCAATCTCCATTTCAAGGTTCAGTGACTCAAAAATATTCTGTAGTTGTACACCTTCAATATTAAGCATATTTTAAGATCAGACACAGACAAAGGATTTAACGGTGAACAGTAAATAGAATAGAAAACCAGAAATTAATTTTTACTATTCAGTATATACTCTAGACCACAAATTAATTACCCTTGTGTGTTGTTATACAAAATGATCCTATATTGGTTTTAATTCACAGAGTAAATTCAGTGTGAAACATTTAAGATGAACCAAAATGTATCTTTCACCAAATTATAATATGAGCTTTGCATGCACTATCAAATTAAAAGTGTATAAGATTTAAACCTCTTTCTCTATAGTATAGAATTATATGGGATGAGACTAAGACACAAAACTGTGGAACTTGTTCCATTATCATTTTGGACTTTTACAGATTTTGCTTTTCATGATCATTGCAGGCTGTCTTCCTTTCTGAAACTTAGTGGCATGAAAGTATAATTAAAATACATCACTGAAAATGAGAAACAGACAAATTAATTGGCTTGGAAGCCTAATTTATATTATTTAAACATTTATGAGAATGCTAAAATGAACAAAGGAATGTCTCTCCAAAAGAATCATTATCATTTTCATTGTAACTTTTTATGCTAACTTTGAAAAATCTCTTGGTATCTAATCACATGTTGTAAATATGCAGTGCTAACTACAATTTGCCACAGGGTGATGTATCAAGTTCTGGAAGGTTTCCTTTAGTGAATTCATAGTATTAACAAGACTACATTCATAAGTATATATGTCATAAGTCAGTAGGATATATGTTTGGGGTTTTGTTGGGGTTTTGTTTCATTTTGGGGTTTCTTTTGTGTTTTGCTTTGTGTCTGTGTGTGTGTTGTTCTGGTTGTTTTGGTTTTGTAAAGAAAATTTTATTAATATTGGAAATGTTAGATGCTTGAAAATAATGTAGGAGTCCCAAAATTTTTTGGCTTCTTCATCATAAACTTGCTGTGTAAATTATTTTAAGCTGGAATATTTGGAAAAAAAATCAATTATTGAAAGCCTCAGTTCTAATGACATGCAGAGGACCACAATTCAGCTTTTCCCCCACAGATAACTCCAGGATAAGCATTCACCTACCTAGCCAGGAAGGGAGAATGTTGGCATGAGAAAGAGGCTAAGTAGGAATGGGAGCCTGCAGGTTTCAGGGCAGTCAGACAGGAAAAATTACCGTAGGGGAATGCTCAGTGCACACGAAGATAGGCAGCATTGCTGCATCCAAGAGTTCATTTTCATTTCACCACAGCACCGATGTTGGTCCTCACCAAATGGAGATAAGGAAATGCATTTGCTCCTGTGGCCACATGCACAGGATTCCACATGGCCATCACAGGATGACCATGCAGTGTTCCCAAGCACCATTATCTTCCAAAATATTTTTTGCTAAAACAGACCAACATTCTGTTCAGAAGAGACAGAGGATGAGTCAACAACTGTGGAGATGTGGGGATTTTGTGAGAGATGTACTTACCTATCGTTCTTTTCTTTTGGACTCTGCCCACGCCACAGCAAAAGCCTCTGCCTAGCCAGAAGAAATCTGCATTTGGTAAATACAGAGAGTCTTCGACCTAATCCTGCATGTCTGCCAAAGCCAGTGACAAAATTCCCCCTGAACTGAGTTGAAGAGATGTATGTGCTTCTTTTATAGCAGGGAGTACCATTTTATATCCACTTAAAAGAGGTGTAAAACCCACATGTATTTAAAAACGCTTTTCCTGGTGTAAATGATTTGGTTTGTCTCTTTTAGTGCTTTGTAAACCTTTATAACAAAATAAATGTAATACACTTTGTCTCCATTCAGTTGAATTTGTTACTACAGAGTCACAAATATCTGCGGAAAAATTTTAAGTTTATATACTTCTTATGGCAACGTGTCCAGTCATGAAAGGAATGCTTTTATGTCTAAAAGTTTTGCCCAACTTTTTTACTTTATTAAGGAATACAAATCACTATTTAAAACAATTTAGGAAGAGGAATGGACTGTTCAGTTTCATTTTTATTGTCTTCCATATTATTGTAGTAGACATCAGCTTATGGAAGTATTTCCCTTATTTTTAGAGTGTATTGAGATAGTCAACAATTTCTCAGTGCTCTGGCAAATATGGCTACGTTTGTATGAAAATCATTATTACAATAAGTCTAATTCTATAAATATCTAGTCATTTTGATTGTTGCAGGAAACTCCCCTAAAACTTTCCTGCTTCTTTGCTTTCTTATAACATAATATTTTTTTTGAAACTGGAACAAAATCAGATGTGGTTTCAAATGAGCATACAGTATAGCTTTTTTCACACTGCTGTTTGTGCATACAGGACTTCATCTAAAATTATTAACATCTTTTCTTTCCCTTCGTCATGAATGAAAGATGGAAGAAAAAATAAGCAAAAGTGACTTTTTAAGATAAATAAAAAGAGTGGATATCACTGTGCTAAGAGATGTAAACTTCTGCATGAGAATTTTATGCAGTTGAAAATTATGTCAAAGAAAAATTAATTAGGATACTCTTTATTACTCTAGTTCAAATCATCTGAATCCCAGGAAAGTGCAATCTAACCTAATACTCTGTTTCTAAGAAACACTAATAAATGCACTGAAGGTAATTGTATCACAGAGCAATTGAATGCTATTCTTTTACACAGGTATTTTGGAAAGTTGTAATTTAGAGATTATACTTGGTGTCTCATGTGTAGTTAGTAAACCTATGCCTGTCCTGTGGATCGTATAATATAACTTTCAAATTATTTATGCTTTTAGATACATATCTCCAAAAAGAAAACATTTTCAAAGGTAAACATGCATTTCCTGAGAAATACTAGTATTTTCAGTTGTTTTACTTGGGACACTGGATAACTTTACTGACTTCCCTTATCTCCCTACAGTAGAAAAATGAATCTGTGATTAATTTTCTTGGCACAACTTATGTTTGAATTTGGCCTGTCATATTATTCTGTAGCTTTTTTCTTTCTTTCCTTTTTGTTTGTTTTGGTTTCTTGTTTTAATCAGTACAGGTTTCCTTTATTTTAAAAAGTGTTTTGCTTTATTCCATTTCATTCCTCATGGTTCTCAGAACAATGGCTTCCTGCCTCTGGAGGCTAAGCAGCTGTACCACAAATTATCTAGTTGTCAATGTAATAGCACTTCTCTTTCTTACTCTCTTTCCATTGTACTCTCACCCTTTTAGATCTGCTCTTCAATCTTCTAATTTATTATTCATCATGTCTTGAGACCGTTTGTCCACCTTATGTTAAAGAGAATTTCCATTCCTCCCAAATCTCTCAATTCCTTCCCTTTTCTCCCTTTTTTTTTTTTTTTTTTTTCCCCAGTATTCAGAGGTTTAGCACGAACAAATCTAGAAGCCATCCTACTGTTACCATATTTTGGATTTATGAGTTGGTCATATTGAACATAAATATCTTGGCGACTGCTATTTTAAAAGCACTACAAAGTCTATATTTTTTAATATGATGTCGATACTATATGTAAGTGCTTAAGGAAAAAAAAAAAAGAAACCCTTCCCTGAACTTTTAATCACCTCTAGAGGTATTGCTCCCAACTGGTTTTAAGTTGAAAATTATTTAGTTATGAAGCACATGTGAGAATATGGCCAGGCCTTTAGCCTTTTTTACCAACTATTTTTACCCTTTCCTTTAGAGAAATATTGATTTTTATTTTACATTCCCTTTCTTAGATAATGCAGGTCAAAAAGTCCCTACCCTGTTTATAATTTGACATGCCATCAATAGCAGCAGCACAACATGGGTCTGTAAAGAGAAAGTGCTATTTTTACCTTTTCCTGTGGGTGGTTACCTGAGTAGATATCAAATAATTAAAAATGAAAGATTACTTTGAAAGACTAAATTCATCAGGGATTCAAATTTATACTAGTGAATTAATTGAGAAATTAAATAGACTGCAAATATTCTTCTAAATATATTATTTTGTTCATAAGTTTGCATATTTAGGCAAAAATTAAGGGACAAGTTTGATATTTTATACTTATAGCATTTATGTTGATTTTTAAAAGCGTGTGTAGTAGGTCGAATTCCAAGGCTTTGTATGTATCCATTTTATGAGCCTAAATACCTAAAACTGTCCATATATGAGAAAGTTTATCTGCACAGACAAATTTCTGTGGACTTATGTACAGTGACTGGCACATACATGATAGTCATAGAAGGTGCAAATATAATATATATAGTGACTTTGAAATTTTGCTTATCGTCTCCTTAATCTTCTCCCACCTCTGTGTGGTGCTTATCCAGATCTTAATTTGTACAATTTGGGAAAAAAATTGGGTCAGGGTTGAAAATTCTTTTTTATTTGCAGAGATACATCATGTAGGAAAGTAGTACTGTGAGAAAAATCCTATCTCAAGAAAAATGTATGCAGGTACCAGGGCAATGAGAGAGGAGATTAATTTCAAATTTCAAATGGGAACTGATTTCTGCTGTACATGGTTTCATAGTTCTGGTGGTACCAGGCAAAGCATCACCTGGTGGTGGATCAGGCAGGCTGTCAAGTGCAGTCTTTTGTCCTCGAAGTTAGAAATAGCTTTTGGACCTGAATGAAAGCTATAGAGTTGGAGCTGGTAATTCCTTATAACAATAAAAGTCTCCTTTTTAATTTATTAATGTTGAAAAACGCAGAATAAGGGTGGCAGGAGCTTATAGCCTGCATCACAAACATTGTGGACAGCTAAATTGCAGCTCCTTATGTTACTGAGGTCCCCATCAGTGACAAGCTACTTACAAATTCAGCAGAATTTGAACATTACAATCTATATTAGATGAGATTGTGCAAGAACAGAAGAAAAACTCTGCGGAACCTGGGAGAGCAGTTACAGCTTGAAGGGTCTCTGTTAAATAAAAAACTCCATTTGCACCACTTTAAAGCATGGATGATTTCAGCACAGGGTGATTTAAGAAAAAAACAACTATTCCTTGAAAAACTCCCACCTTAAAATTCAGAAGAATATCACAAACTAGAGAAGAATACTCTACATTCCTGTTGAGAGATATATAGCAATTGAATCATGGAAAATTATGGAAAATGTTAGGATAATCTTCAAATAACTTTGCTCAAATTTCAGGACTCTTTCTACCCTTCTATAGGTAGCTTTTTGATTGAGAAAAATAACAATGAAAGAGAAATGCCATCACAGCATTCTCTTGCAAGGATTTTGAAAGGATTTGCAAGGACTGTGAAACAAAGTCTATCCTGAAAGTCTTCTAAAAATATATTCAATTATTTTATGTATAAAAATTTTTGCATTGAAGTAAAAAAAAAAAAATATTTTTAGAACTTAAATATCTCTATAAGAAATCTCTAATAATTTACTACACCCAGGTACATCAGTATAAGGAGTGAAACAGCTGAATATCTGCAGATAAAAGAGGAGGCTAGGTGGTAAAACAGTGGGACCTCAAGGAAAATTAAAAAGGATATTATAAACTATATATATTTTAGGGTTATGGGACTTCCAACCTGCCATCCTTAAAGAAGGATAAAATAGGACAATAGTATCCAAGATTTCCAGTAATAACTGAACTGTATGTCCAGGGTAGGTAGTAAGAATACCTTTATTCAATATCCATATCTCATGCAACTCACACTGTATGGCCTGTGCTAGGCAGTGATAATGGGCAGGTTCGCTGTTTCTTTAAGAAAATGCTAATTACTATTATTGTTTCTTAAACATTTTCTATAGATACTCACCCTGGAAACACCATATGTCCTCGATTTCTGGTGAAGGCTGCCCCACGCATCTAACTCCATACCAACTGTTGCCTTAGCTTTTCTTCTTCACTTACCACGGTTTGAATTCACAAGCCTCTGGCAGACTAATTGCATTCATCTGGAGATCTACTATTCCCCCCTGTCTGCATGACTCCACCTGAACTTGGTTTTCAACAATATTTCTACTCTGGGCAGAGCTCGCCTGCAGTTCTGCACAGAGGAAATGCCATTCCAACTCCTCGGGGAAAGAGATAATTATTCTCTTTGTTAGTTATTTTTCCTAGGGAAGCTCTTTTTTCTGATAGCAGATTTTTTCTCCTTTTTGTACTGAAAGCTTCCTTTTAAATAAAACATGGTCATTTCCAATGAATGTCACTTTTCCAGATTACTTAAAATGCAGACAGCCAACCAAAGTAAAAAGATTGGAAATATTTCCTGGCCAAGCTCATAATCAGAGTTTGGATGTTTTCTTTATATCTATTCCCATACCTTGAGCATTATATAAAATAATGCAAAGAGACACAATCATAAAGAAGGCAGTAAAATTTAAACTAGAGACAGGCTCAGGAGAACTGGAGAAGTCTTTTATCAAAGATCTAGACAAAAGCAAGTACACGTGAAAAAGTGTTGATTGTCTCCTCTACTGTCTTTTTTCCTCGTGTTGATGAATGTTCTCTGCACACCTGAACCCCCTGCCTGAAGCCACACTGTCAGTTATAACTAATAGTTCTTGCTGTAGAGCTGTTGCTGACCTAAACTTTTCCTGCCAGTGATTTTACCCCATTCACATGATTGGTGTCTCCTAGAAAGTGGATCTGAGTGCTGCAGTAAGTTGATGCATGCATTTCACCTGCTCATACAATCAGTCCTGTTCTTAACATGGATGTTCCAGGAAATGGTATGTCAGATGTATATCAAGCATTTAATTTACCAGGAGTGTACACCTCTGGCAAACACACCCGACTCTACATCCAGCCAGACAAGTGGATGGAGACACAAGCAGTTTATTGTGGGTCTTCTTAAACCAGAGATATATTCAATTCAGCTGGAGATTTATTTGCCACTAAGAAGGATGTAGGTGATGCTGTGGATGATATAACTGACTTAGTCCAGCACCTGACAAATCCAATTCAGTAGGTGACACAAGGTATCATTTTTGCAGAAATATATTTGATGTAAAAGGTTATTAATTTGATACAAATTTGGTCTTTTTCTTTGTTGAGCAATACTTTACTTTTCTCCTAAAGTATTTGACAATAGACAGAATATGATATGCAATTTTTTTCACATTAAATGCTAATAAATGGAATGTCCATTATACTCTGTAACATTTTCCAGCCTTTTGGATGCTGGAATGAACAATGGAAGTGACAGAAACATTGCTTTTAAAGAGTTCTTTTGATGCTACATTTCAAAGATGGGTAACAGATTAGCTAAAAGAGAAACATCCAGTATCTGGTCTGTCAGCAGCCAAACCCAAAAGCTTTTATGAAGCTTTTGGATGGGCTTTCATTAAAGTTGAAGTCGACCTCTAAACATGCGGTTTTGGTATTACTTGTTAGGAGAGGAAAAAGTAGAGATCAGAGAATTTTTTTTAGTTTTGTTACAAAGATTTTTCTAATACTTTGAAGACATCCTGGATCTGTGTATGTACATATACTGAACTACTGATATAACACCTTGCTAAAAGACATGAGCTTATTCAAATTGTTCACTAACAATAAAAGGAAAAGACCAAAAAGACTACCAGAAAACCCTACCAAATAACTTCCTCCAAATTCTGAAATTGCTATCATCAGCAAGAAGAAAGTATTAACAGAAATGAAAGCTAAAGATGTCATCTGGCATTTATAAAGTCTGTGCCTCTATAAGGCATTCATTGCTGGCCATGCATAGAGAAATGCATAGAGCCTGGCTAAAACAGCCTATGTTTTAAAAAAGACAAGCAATACATGAAGGTCAGGGAAAAAGTAGATCATACACAAATCACAGCTTACGTTATAAAAAGAATAAAGAATATTGCTTACTGAGGCACATTTTAGCTAACCAATTTAGTTCGTTCAATGTGTACTTTGCCAAGTCCACTGCAGAGAACTACCAAGCTCCAGAATTATGGATAGCATATTCCACTCAAGGGACAAGCACTTTTCACTAATAAATTCTTCCTAAAAATTTAATGCAGAGATGGGCAAACTATTTGTTTCAACTGAATCACACCAAATACAGTAATTTCCTATTACAATTAATTCAAAGCATCCTGTCTGGTATTTAGGGCAATTCTGGAATGATGAGGTCGACTTTCAGCTACACAAGGAGTTCTTCAAGGCCACAAGACATCCATGTTGTTGCTTCTTGAATTTTTAAATGCCACCAGATCAAAAGTAAATAGTAAATTATGTGTGATACTGTAATATAAATCTCTTCACAACGAGGGTCAAAAAAAAAGGGATATTAAGTTTAAATTCTTATACCTGAAAAAAGCATTGAAAGTCGGCCTGAGTGGCCAACTATGTATGGGTGCGTAGAGCAAAACTACTGCATTGTGAAGGCAACAGTTAAATCTTTGAATTTTTCCTTGGTAAGAGAAAATAATCCAACCTATGTGAGAAAATACCTGTAGATTATGGAGATCCTTTCAAGAGGTCTCTTACTTTACATACCTAGAGTTTTTAAGGTGACATCTAGGTTAGAAGTGCACAGGAAATTAATTCATATCAGTGGCAAAACATTTGCTGTTATGTTATAAAATTCGGATACCAGCAAGGGAGGTGGCTGTTGATTCAAAGGTACCCTCCAAAATCTGGTAGCTTTTTGTGAAATTTAGGCTGCTCTCTGGGCATTTGAACAGATAGTCACACCCGTGATGCTGGTGATATCCTGAATAACAAAACCAGAGGAAGAAAAGTTTTCTAGAAGATGAATGCCTGCACCAAGATAATAAGAATATCTTGGCATGTGTCTTTAATTTTAAACACAAGAGGAAGTGTTGGGCATAAAAAATTTTGAAGTAGTATCCTTGCTTTTAAAGACTAGAAATCCTTACTTAGACTGATGAATGGAGTTTCAGGTAAAACAGCAGAAATATTGAAAAAGCCATTCAAGAGAAACTCCTGAGTAAAGTCACTACCATGAAAATGTAGCAAAATCCACTCTGAAATCCATGCATTTTGAATCTAAAGACAGTATAGGGAAAGGAAGCTTAATTGTTTATCATTGGGTATCAAGATCATGCTTTGTATTTCCTTCTATGAAGGAACTCCTCTGGGCTTCTAGAATTAAAGCCATATTCTTT
This sequence comes from Vireo altiloquus, assembly GCA_013396875.1. Classification (NCBI taxonomy): domain Eukaryota; kingdom Metazoa; phylum Chordata; class Aves; order Passeriformes; family Vireonidae; genus Vireo; species Vireo altiloquus. The sequence continues at coordinate 207,383 of VZRF01005648.1, read as the reverse complement.
TGAAACTAAAATAAATAAATAAATAAATAAATAAATAAATAATAGTTTTACATTCAAAAACCAAGTTTTATTAAAATTAGATGCAAAACTGTTATCTATACTATTTCTAAATCGATATCATTGAAATAACTGTGAAAGAAAACAGATAAAGAAGGATTTGGATGGGTTGCTATGCCTGTCTCCTATTGTGCTTTTTCTGGACAAATTTTTATGTTCAGCTTGTTTTCTTTCAGCTCAAGGACTTTCTGGTTTTCAGTAAATTCTACATAAACCCAGATCTTCCATCTCCTCTGAGGCTTGGCTGTACCTCTGTTCACTGCTTTCCTCAATAGTCTGTTCAAGGTGTAGTCTCCCTCTGCCTCTTCTGTCTATCCTACCACAGCATTTCTATCCTGTGTTCTCAACAGTTTTTCTCAAAGTCAGACCATTTCACTTACTTTTTTGCAAACTGTAACACATAAAATTAAAGAAATAATTATGGCAGAGCCTTTGATGCAGAACGGACAAAAATTCACTCTTTATTCACTATGTATGATATACAGTTTAGTGGTTTAGGGCAGTGGTAGCGCTGTGTTGATGTTTGGACTTCTAATCTTAAAAGTTTTCCTCCAACCTTGGTAATTCTTTGATTCTATTACGTATTTAGACCCCAGTACAATTCAGATATTAGAATTACTTGACTTAGGTCCATGTTGAAAAATACATTCTCACTTCAATGAAAAAGAGAAGAGGGCTTATGGAGCCAGGGCAGTTTTGGTGAACAAATAGCATTATGTATCCAAGCTCTCTGAAAAGAAGCGTTTCCTATTTTGACAAATCCACTACAGCCTGGAGTTCTCCAGAGTTTCCAGATTCCACGGTCATAACCCCAGTGAAGAAAGTGAGACAGGAGGCATAATCGAGACATTTATTATACAATACAGGGGAACAACTTCAAAGCAGTATATTCTTAAAAATTGTTCTCAAAATATTAAAAAAAAAACCACTGTAAAACCCTACCAGGATTATGTTGAAAACAATCAAAACCAAATTCCAGCTATTTAGAAACAACACTTGAACAGGAGCCTAGTCTTCCCCTTTTGCCCACAGTCTTATCAATCTCCAAGCACTTCAAAACACTGCAATATCAAAAAGCCCATATCTCCGTTCAATTTCTTCCCCTGTGAGAAGAAACCCACATTTTATCTATCATCTCTGACTGACCTCAAAGGTAAATGTCCCCACCTGACTTTCCACTCACTTATAATAAAAGTACAAGACAAGAGAGCCCAGTATGATATACTCTGTTGCATGCCTTATGCAACAGAGGCACTGTTCTCACTCAGGAGTATTCTATTCTGCAAGTACAGACTAATTTGATCTTAAGTCATCTGAATTTTAAAGCAGTCTTCCATGTACATCAGAAGGTTTCAGTCCAGTCTTTTATCACTACAAGTGCAACCTGAAGGCAATTTTTCTGTCTTACTGCATCTGTTACACAGTATGCTTCTCACTCGACACAGGCTAGACAATTATTATTTTTCCAGTACCTAAAACCAACATTCTATTCAGCTACTATAAAATCTTACTTTATTTTCTTTGCCAAACCCTGAGAGGAAAGTCACTGTTACCACACTTTGATTACTGCATCACTTTCCCCAAGGAACTTCAAATGAAAGACTCAAGTTATTTTAAAAAGAAAATTATACCCCCACGAGAAGCCATAAAGTACCAGTCACATAAGATTTATTATAATGTATTGTATGAGAGATGAGTTTAGCCTAGAGATACACTTGAAAGTTTGCATATTTTCATACATCTAGACCTGATAAAAATGTGCTCCTACATGTATGTGATAAGGTATTAACTTTGATAAGAGCTAAAATATAGTTCTAAAAATCCTATGCTGAGTTCTGCCACAGCAGTATATCATCGGCTGTAATGCAGGTTATAAGCAGTGAAGATAGGTCTAACAATTCATGTAATTATCATCAATACATTTTTTTACTATGTAAATTAAATTTGAGTGTCTAGAAAACTCCCTGTTTGATGAAGAATTTTCCTTTACAGACTCTGAAGGCTATTCTATTTTTTTAAATTATCTATTGCTTTAGAAATATTTGCCTCTAACAGTTAAGAAGCTCATATGATTATTATCAGGTAAATATATTCTAGAAATGAAATTACATGCAGGTTATGCTGAAACAAACAGAACAAATTCTTGCCTTGTATTCATGATATAGCTTGATGGAAGAAACCTTACATAACACAGGTCTTATTAGGAGAAGCATGATTTGAATGTGTTTTAGGTTTTTTCCCAGATGTTTGTGGAGGAATAAAGTAAGGTTAAGACTGAAAATACTTGCTAGCTTTCCATAGAAGTGGAAGAGCATGGTAAGCACTCTTCAGACCTTTTACTTTCCTCACAGTTACAGGAGTTCTATCTTGAGACACTGTGACCCCACTTTATTGAATGAATACTTGCTTTTTATAGTTCAAGTCTGCATCTCTGCTGGTGCCAAAGGTTCAGATAGCCCTGCAGTTTGAACTCAGCAGTGGTTAACAGGCAATTATAACAATGCTAATAACCAAATAACCCTAGAGACCAAGCCTCTTGGATCATGGCCTTGGTGCTGCATTATTTTTCAGAACATTCATTATTCCATGTATTTGACAAATTATATGATCCTTCCCATTTTAACAGAAGAAATAAATATAGTCTCCTGAAGCTGAAGTTTGAATGTGATACATGTGTCACCAAGAGCTTTAGTCATATTTGTACATTTTTAGATTATAAATAGTTCCTAGGTTTCATTTTGAAAATACTTTATGTAACAGCATGTTTCACTTGCTGTAATCAAGTTTAGTGATATTCCATCTATAAGTTCTCTTTCTTTAGATTTTTATTTTATGAGAATTTCCACACAAAGAATTATTATTTTACTTGCTCTTTAAGAAATGACAAAAAATTCCTTTATATAAAACAAAATGAAATAATATTCAAGCCAAAACATAACAAAAAACTTCTCCATCTCTTTTGTCACCTAATTTTTAAGGAAAAAATCCCTCAACAAAGTCTTGTTTAGCTACACTTTTTAACAAACTGAATATTTCTGTGTTTTTTACTCACTGGTAATATTTAATAACCATTCAGATATATTATATTTCTCTACAGTAAGGGCATCTGACCCCATCTTGTTCTGCTGGCTGTCTCTTGGAGTGTTTTAGTTTAGAGTTGTATAACTTGCACTTCTTTTTATTTTTATTATTTGCCTTGAGAGCAAACTGGTCTTGAAGAGTCATAAACTTCCCTTTCTCTTCATATTCAGACTTGATTTGTATTCAGAGCAAAGCAGCATCTTGGTCCAATGTATTTGAAATGTTTCAAGGAAAAGAAAATCCCATTCTCAGGTGTGTTTGAACTGAGGACCTGGAAAAGAAGCCCAGATTTAGCACTAAGTGTACTTTTGTTTTGTGTGAGGAATGAAATGATGCAATGGCAGGGTTTTTTGTGTCAGTGTTGTTGGTAGTGCAGAATCCACACTGGCAGGGAGGACTGACACCGTAGCAAACTTTCCTGCAGTTTGTTCTTTTACCCTGACAGTAGAGAGAGATTTAAGATATTCTGTTAATCTCTCAAGGATAATCGTCTTTTCTGTGGTGTGCAAGTGCCAAGTTGCTGCTGAGATGTCCCATCTCAGGTGCTGTGAGAATGTCTGGCTGCAGTGTCCCTTCAGGAGAAAAAAAGGTGTGGGAGATAAGAGGTGACCACACTGCATCATGCCATTAGCTTTCTGCGAGTTGATGTGGTTCATGTACTTCCAGAAAACATTAGCTGGGCATTTTCCAATTTCCTTGGGAGAAAAACTTGACTGCTGAAAAAAGGCAACAAAACACATGAATCTGCATGGTATTAACTGCCTAACCTGTTTTTATTTTCACTCCACCATATTCCTACATCCTCCAACCATAACAAGGGCTGTGAAATGATATATATTGCACAATCACCTAACTGACATAGTCAGAATGGCAGGTATTTGTATTTCGTCCTGTGGAATGATCAGTTAATCTACACAGTAATTGAATGTTGCAGTCATCAGAAATGAGATGAACACCAGAATAGACAACTTTAAATAAAAAAAATCCTTAAATATTCCATTTTCACAGAAAAGGTCCATTTGGAACATGATTGGTTTGCAGTAGAGATTTGAATAACACTCTAGAAAGGTTGATACGAGGTACAGAGAATGCATCATGTCATTTTGTCTTCACCACTATCAGAGTATGAGATCCTGACTGCTGTGAGGTAGGAGAAACAAGAAATTATGTCAGCTGGACTTAAGGAGAGACTGCCAGCTAGAAGGAATTTGAATGTATTAGACAAGTTACTTCAAACTCTTACTATTTAAGGCAAAATTCAACTCTAGGGTAAGTTAATAAGACAACTCAGTTTGTCCTCTTTGGTCTCTGGTCACCTGCCACTGTGACATTCATTCAAAATAATGAATAACCAGGAGAAATAGGGTATTCTTGCATGCACCTTTTCTTGAAAATCTCTATACAGAATGGGTTTGCTCCAAAGAATTCTTTATACTCCTTTAAGAAGTGCAGGTGGCATAATTTTTGAATATTTTTTTTAATATCATACAAGCGGACAGTGACTTATGGCTACATTTCCTGTCTGTTAGCACATAACAGTACAGAACCACTGAGCCAAGTTTTATCACACATCTTCCCTTCCCGACTTTCATGCAAATCCAAGTCATTTGATGGCTCTAATGACAATATGTGATATGTTCTATGTGCTGTCTATCCATATTCACAATTAAGAGTGAAGTTATTTTCCTTTCATAGAGCAGGGAGAAATCACTCTCTCAGAGGGCTCCTATTTGTTGTTGGGTTGAGCAGATTGAGGCTTTGTCTCTTACTTTTCTTTTTACTCTTCATACTTTGATTAAAGTTTATTTGAAACCATCATGAAGCAGCCCTGGGATTAAACTTGGTTGGATTTTTTGGTTATTTCATTTCTTTTCCTGAGTTTTGCCTTTCCAATCTGGGAAATGTCTAATACAGAACCCAAATTAATTGTCAAATGTGTAGATTATGTTTGTGCATCTTGGAAGAAAAATGCATTCTCAGATGCTTGCCCTTGATAGTCAAAGTTCTATTAGCAGCTGTGAATTGAATATTTTTTGAAACAGTTATGCATATGAATCAGACATTTACAAACACAGATGTGCAGGTCTGTGCAGATCACCCCTTTCTTCTTACCAAAGCCAAATATTAACTTTCATCCCTATAGATAAACAGATATTTTTATCATTTTTTATTCTCAAGCTCTGGAATCTCAGAACAGAGTAATTAATTTTATGATGAAAATGTTGTGAATTATTACAAAACAAGAGAGTGTATCAAGTAAAACTCTTCATAAAACATATCATAATATGTCCATGTCTTGGGTCACAGAGGAGGGAAAAAAGAAGGGAGTAGAACAAATTTTTAATATTCGTATGTAAAAGTGGTATATTTTGGTATTGATTTGCTTCAGCAGCCACTACTACTAAAGGTTGCAGACTGATGTTCCGCACCCTTTTGTCAGAAGCACCTGACTCTGACAGTCATTTGGGTTGTGAGGACATCCAAAGGAAATGAGACCCTTCTGCAGAGGTAATATCTAGGAGTTACAGTGAAGCAGATCTCCAAAGTAACATGATGATTGCATTATCCATTATGCTGATGTACTTTTAAGAGATGTGTCTAGGCTCTAAGCAAGAATTGTCTTAATTTGTTTTGCCTGTTTGTTATAGGCACATGCTCTTTCTTGCAAGTGTATCCCTTCCACAATATTCTGAGCCAAGGCTTCCATCCTCTTTTCTTCTTTATATCAAATTTTGATAAGCACACTGCAATCAACAGCACTGTCATGGTTCAATGCTGTACGAAGGCGAAAGAATAGCTTGTATGTTGGATTTGAGCTGATTCACAAATGCATTCTGCATTTATCTGGGACACCATTGAATTCCATAGACTAATTTCTGTAGAAACTGCTATATTTAAAAAAAAAACCTCTCACATGGACTTACAAAACACCATAGGTGTCATCCTTCATTCTGCTCCCTAAATCCCACTTCCTTAAAGGGTGTAACTTACTCCTTCCTGTGGGTGAAGCTGAGACTGAAGAAAGAAATCTGATTTTAAAGTTTCTTTTTAATTCAAAATTCAATTCACTTTTAGGTAAATCATCATAAGGCTGTAAATTTATGTTGTATAAATTTATTAAAGTAAAATTTGTATGCAAATCATGAAACTATTCAGATATTTTCACTTGATGTGAGACAGTGGGCTTTATGTTAAAAAAGTAAAGTAGTCATCAAATCAGCTTTCATGTGACTCTATTCCACATATTTTTCAATTTTTTGCTAAAAATCTTGACAATTGCTGCTAGACTTGGCTAAATATTTGCAACTTATTTCACACTGCATTGAAGGACACAGCAGAACAGCCACTGACTGTTGTTAAGAACAGAAATTCAGCCGTTGCACCTAAATTTCTGTTTTCACATCTTTTTATACCCTTTATTTCCCTTATATCATCCAGCAGTAAAGTGACCAACTCAGTCTGAAGACTCAGACTGACACAAAAGGATTTGCATTTGATCATCACATACATTCTCACAGAGCTGTATATACTCTGGATGAGCAGAAATGTTCTCCAATGCAATTACATTTTCAAGGGGCATTTTGAGAGTCAGTCATACAGCATGTTCCACTTTCCACATCCTGCAACTCTTTTCATCCTAGTAGATTCCTTTTTGCTTGTCTTCATTTATAAGGTTGATAATTTCTACAAAGAGATGTCATTAATTGATACAGAAATGTGGATGGGCACCACATTTGTCTCAGATTTTTTTTGAGAGTTCTGCTAAATATGAATAAGAAATGTACTGACTCGGTTTTCTTTCCCTTAATTGTTTTAGCTTTAATTGAAGAATTTAGGTGGAGAGCATGTTTGAATCTGCTACCAGTGTAAATTTCAAATAGACACCTCCCAGATGCTCTGTGGAAGGTGGCTCTTAATATTTCAGAGCTTCCATTGGGCAGTTCTTTACATTACTATGATGAAAGAAATACGGTTGAAAGGTTTCTTTCCTGACTTGTCATAAAAGATATTAATTTGTAGATAAAATATGACTATAACCAATAAAATGGTACAGTGAAACAGCCAACACAACGTTGCCAGCACACACTTGTGTCACATCTTCCATTTCAAGCTATTACTTCCATGCTGTGCAGACCACAGCTAAGGACTGCCTTGCACAGTTAACAGCTTATAACAACAGCACCTTAATGCTGCATGGTGTAATAAGTGCCAGGGGAAAGCTGTATACTTAGGGAACCACAGCTGTGACTTCTGCAGCTTTTCGTTTCTATGAAAATTGGACCACTATATTTTTGCAAGATTGTTTCACCAGTTATGTCTGAGCAGTGCTAAAGGTGGGTGGGGTGGGAATTTTAGTGCAATATGAGGAGACTTTGACCAAGTAGATTTTCCTTTTCAGTCTCAGAATAGAGATTTTTCTTTTTTTGCCTATATTGATGACATTTTACCTGCCCTCAGTAAGTGAAACTTTATTCTTTCCTCCTCCTTTAGCTCAAAAAGGATCCTTTTTCCTCTCAGGAAGAAACATCCTCTGTTGCCCAATATTTTTCATAAAGCAGAAAGTATTCACTTGGTGAAAAATATAAGGGTTACATGCTCTAATCATAGACACATGGAATAGTTTGGGTTGGAAGGGACCTTTAAAGGCCATCTAGTCCAACCACCCTCTCCTTTAAAGGGACCTTTAAAGGCCATCTATTCCCCAACCTCCTCTTAAGGCAGTCTCTCCTTAAGAACAGCAATGGGCAGGTGTGGAGGCCACTTTGGGCCCCACAGAGCTGGTTCATGCCTGGGATGCTTTGTCTTCTCAATCTCTCATGTTGGGGAAAGAAATAACAAAAGACTTCGTTGCTTCTTCAGGTTGTTTATTCTAGGTTATCAAGGATTCAGGAACACAGTGTCTCCACTGTGTCCAGGTGCCAAATGGCCACCGACACCCAGAGCAGGGAGATTATATAGATTAATCACCAAATAGGAAGGTTCTATGCTTATTATTTTGTTTCTAAATCCAACAACTATCAATATTGTTAACATATCTCTTCTGAACCAAATTCTTTCTACCAATTACTACATGATAGGAATTGAGGTCACAGAAAAGGGAAGAAGAAGGAGAAGAGGGAAGAAGGAGAAGGAGAAGGGACTGACACCCTAAAATCTTCATCTTGGTCCCATAGTAATACATCAGGCAATTCCTAAAACTACAAACCCATTTTTCTGTGGCATATCAAACATCCAGCTTTTCATTTCTTTGGTGCTTGCTGATCACCCAGAAGTGGGGACAATCTTTCCCAAGGGCTCATTTTGATGTCAAAGCCTTCTTGTGGAGCTTCGGGGGTAAATTTGAGAGAGACCAGGCAAAGCAGTTTGACTTTGCTGGTCTACAACAAGCAGGGACATCTTTAATTAGATCAGGTTGCTCAAAGCTCCTTCCAATCTGACCTCAAATGTTTTGAGGGATGGGGCAATCCGAGGTTTAATTTTCCTGCCACACTCATTGTAAATAATTTTCTTCCTTATTTGTGAATATATAAATATCTTAACATATTATATTCAAAACAGTATTTTTTATGGGTTTTGGTTTACTTACTTTACTTAAAACTTTGGTTTACTTTGGGGTAAATTTCTAAGTGCATTTCTGAACAAAAAAGCTACCAAAGATGAATCCTTATTTAAAAGATCAGTATGATGCATCAGCACACTTGCAATTGTTTGCCAGACCTTATTGACTTATCTTTCTTTTCTAATTGTTGAATTTGAAATATGTATTATGAACTGATTTATACAGGCCTTCTACAGAAGAGATACCATAGAGTGTATCAATCTAAACCAATCTATAGCAAGACTCATTTTCCTTGTCAATTTTTCTATGCCAGCATAGATCATGTAGCAAAAAACTATTATGATTTCTTTTTCCTGACTATGATTACTAATGCGTTTAGTGTGCTCACCGTATGCCTAGCATAATGAAGGAGTTGCCCATTAGTTCAATGCTGAAAGAATTACAACATTATTGAGGTAATTTATCAACCAGAAATAGCATATTATATTGATTAAAACAAAGCAGTTAGGTGCTTTTGTGACAGAAAGTAGAAAACCTAAGCTTGAAAGAGAAAATTATTATTCTGCAGGTTATTTCAGATACAAAATTGACCTCAGTTCATTGCGCTATATAAGTAAAAACACTCATTCCTCAACTTTTGACCTGACCTCACTGTCAAAAATATTGGATGAATGTTCAGAAGAAAATGTGATCATAAATCAGAAGGAAAGACTACTTGGACAGGAACTGTGCATTGTTCATCACAATTCAGTTCACACTATTGTCATAAAAAGTGCACATGTGGGAGCGAAAATAACAACAGTGGGAGAAAAAGAAACCAAGAGGACACAGAAAGATATAGGCCAAACTCTCAACTGATGTAAATTTTTCTATCTCCACTTGAACAACAGAGTTCACGCAGATTTACTCCACCTGAGGAGCTCATTTCATTATAGGTTTGGTGTCATAGCCACATTAGCTCCCAGTAAGCCCCTCTAGCAAAGATGTACAGTTGGATTTATGATGGCTGATGCTACATTTCTTGTTGAGAATAATCTCAAGTAAAAGAATAAAATGGTTACAATTTTACTTGTATTAAAATGACATGAATTTTAAAGTGATAAGAAGTAGGTAACTATATTGACTAGGATTCCCTGTCTTTGCTGCTACTCAGGAAGAATGTCATTTTACATGGGAAATACAGGCTTTTCTTTAATGAAATTTTCAAAACCATTTAAAAATTTTAAATTTCTGACCTTTTAGAAATGCTTTTCAGATATTCCAAGAGCCTCATTTAACATCCTAGAATATTTTCAGTCTTGAAGGAAGGTCTAAAATAGGTCCTGGAAAGATGGCACTTCTATGATTCAGACTAAAATGCTAAAGAAAATGGATAAGAGTAAAATACCAGGGATTATTGGTCAGTGTTGCAGGCTTATGGGGCTGTTATAGCTAAGATGTTTTCACAGCCCGAGAACAAGACATAAAAACAATTCGCTTATATTAAATTCTTCATATAGTTAACTATTTGTCAGAAATACAAAATAAAAATCTACGCTGAAAAAACTTCTTTTTGGAGTGTGGTAGAGACAGGGAAAATATTAGTATTTTGATGTACTAAAATATACAATCCTACGGGGTTTTTTGATGTCTTATGAAGAAAAATAGCTAAGTTAGTTCGCCTAAAAAAGTGGATCACTCTGTATGCCCACTACTTTTATCCTCTGCTTATTCTATAAGGAACCTATTCTTAATGTATCATAAATAGTAATTTCATTGACACGACAGAATATTACAGCACCACAGAAGTAATTATATTTCTTAGTGTCAATGATCTGAAAAGTAGGAAAAAAATTCTTTTTTCTTCCATTGACATAAATGCCTAACAATTCCAATATATTTAGTGGGATGACTCCTAAGGTTTACATGTGTAACTGAGATAAGAATAGGACTTGAAGAGGTAGATAGAAAGATGTACAGCTAAATGAGATGGATCATACAGACATTTCATTAAAGAGCCTTTTATACTCCCTACCTAAGAGCACCCTGTATGCTTCTGGTGTATAAGTTGTGATGACTCCTGTATTATTGTACCTATCTAAGCAGGTCAAAAAACAACCTATACAAGAGTCCCAATAAAGAAACATACACAGTTAAAATTCCAACACGGCTATGACAGGTAATTTCTCTCTTATCTGTCGGTAAGGCAGGCAGTAACTAAGACCTTCTAGTCAAAGAAAACCCTAATAATTTGTAAATCTATAGGGTATAACACCTCCAATAGAGCCTTAAGGTTTTTCTCTGCCAAAAGACAGCATATATAATTTTTCCTCTTCCAGTTTTGAAATGCCTGTTAATTGTATCTGTAACACAGATTAATAACCTTGGAAAACATTTCTAATAATCTGCCAAAGAGCTTAACACTAAGTACGAAAAATTCATGTAAAAATATTTTTGAAGCATAAGGTTTCTCACTTGGGCAATGAGCTACACGAAATCATGTTATTACAAATTGTTCATATTGTCTCTTTGTGTTACAGTCACGTTCTTTCCTTTTTTTATTTCTTTCTTTTTTTAACCATAGCTGTAAAAGTGCTAGCCTATGATCCGAAGTTCTAGTTCCTCTAGTTTTACCCGTATGCACGTTTTGACCATGTACATAAAAACCAGAGATTAAAATGTCAACAGCTGCTATTAAAATAGAATAAGGTCTTTGTCACCCATTAGAAATAGCATGTCCTTCTTCTATCACTTCGAAAATCTATAACACATTTTCCTTCCTGACTTTTCTGATTTATGGCTTGTTTTGAGTGTGACAGATGCACCTGTCTCAATAGTTATGTTTCATCATAAGCACAGCGTGTTTATTTATTTTTTAAAAAGGCTGTGACAGAGCAGCAGAAAGGAGGGATGCTTCATATGGCACCTGTCTCTTTTACATTCAAAACCTGTGGAAAGAGGAGGCTGCTGTGTCCCTGAGAGCAGGTGTGTCAGATGTGGTGGGTGGCCTTTAGGCCAAGCCAGAGCCGAAAAGGAGCAGAGACTCAGAGAAGCATGTAGCCTGCAGTCAGTGCTTAGGGCAGGAGATCCCACCAGGGTTTTGAATTACAGAGCATTCACTGACTTGGTATGATATATTGTTACACTGACTTCTAATAATGGTTTTGGGATATGTCTCTTTGCATATATGTGTCCAAATTGATCATGCAGTATTAATACTACCAACCCATTACTGCCATGTGATGTGTGCACAGAGGTAGCAAGAAACACATCAGGATCAGAAGCTGAAAGAGTGAATGCATAAGCAATGCATAACTAAAACCTGAGTACCTCATCTCTTCTTTGGCAGCGAAGAGTTTGTCAGCAAGTTGCATCCCTGCACAGGTTGCCCAAGCCTCAAGGCTGATTCCCTGTTGGGGTGCTTTCAACCCCGCTGGCTCCTGGCCCAGCTGTGTTCCTTATTTCAATGTCCCATGCCCCAAAAAGATGAAGTGAAGCTTCTTTCTGCTGTTTCAAGGCTTGTTTTATTATATCTTATCAAAGTTTCAGAGGCACAGGCTGTGCTGTGGCCTCCAGGAACAAAATGGCAGAATGGCAATGGCTACTAAACACAGGTAGCTTTTATATCTATTATCAACCAGTTAGAAAGCTTTACGTATCTTATTTTGTTCCCAAAACCAGTGAATATCAACCTTACTGACATGTCTCCTCTAAACTAGATTCTATCTACCAGTTAGCAAATCACAGGAACTCATGTCAGAGAAGAAAGGAAGAGAAGAAGGAGAAGGAGAAGGAGAAGGAGAAGAAGAAGAAGAAGAAGAAGAAGAAGAAGAAGAAGAAGAAGAAGAAGAAGAAGAAGAAGAAGAAGGAGAAGAAGCTCCATGTTATCCCTATATTAATATATATAGCAGAACCTAAAAACTACAACTACACACTCTGTGGTACAATAAACAAAAATCTCCTCATTTCTCTGGTGCATTCAGGTTCTCCCAAAAGGGAAGAGAGCCTCTCCCACCAGCTTAGCTCCCAAGCTAAGCTATTTTGAGGAGTTCTGTGAGTAAAACAAACACCCAGAGGAGCAGGAAGTGTTCCCAGGCTTTTCCTTGGCTCCAACCATTCCCAACCCATATCTGTAGTTCACTTCCCTAGCAGAGAGGGGACCGCTGTTAAATACCTGAGACAGCTAGATTTACACAGAAATTTCAGAAAATTATACAATTTTAACTCCAAAACCTAGCTCCAAAGGGAGAAAAGAGAACCATCCACAATATACAGCAATGAGGGAAATCCTGAAAAAAATAAAAGGTTATTGTGAACACTCTATCCCTAATTGGTGACACTTACTGAGCTTGTGAGACTGGTAATAAGTTGTTAAGATTAGCTAAAACTGTATGTGGAACTGTGAACTTTTTTCTCTAGATGGTGCCCCAAATAACAAGCTCCAAGTCTTGCCACATTTCTCATTTCTCTTTTTCTATTGAAAGTAAAGTACTAGGAATAAAACATATGTGGTTGAAAAGAGAAAGTATGCTTCCCTTGGAAGGATCAAGGCCAAACAAAGCAGAAACATCTCACCAAGGACATATTTAGGCAACTTGGGGAGCTGCAGAATGTCATTTGCCTTGCTGAAAAGGGCCGGGGAGGCAGATGCCAAATCTAACGAAGCAGTCAGCTATAGCACACATAAACCAACACCCTTTCTAAAGACATAATAATATAATAAATAATAATTGATCACATTTTTAATTGAAATAATAGTAATAATTGACTGGATTTGTAAAATAAAAGGAATATTTTTAATTTCTTGAGGCTTAAAAAATGTACCTTAAAAATTACTTGTTTAAGCTTCATTACTCAGAGAGAAAAAGAAAATCATAATCCAGATGCTAGTCTGTGAATTCCTAACAGCTGATTCAGAGACATGACTCACACTTTTTGCCATGCCTTAAAACAGTATTCTATATCGGATGCAACCTAAGGCCTTCTAACTGGGTATCCTATTTTAAACAAGGATAAAATCGGATGCAAGCATAACAAATGGCAAATAAACACCCTCCCTGCCTTCAGCTGTTTTCTGCTGACAGTCTTTGTAATCAGAAATAGTTCTTTTCTGCCCATTTACTCTTCAATCCTGTTAGACATCTATAATATATTTCAGCCAACAGTTCTACATCTCAGATGCTCTTTGCATGCAGAACCTAATTGTGTTTGAGAGTGGTTTCTCCTCCCTTCATGTGGTGCTCTCAAGGTTTTGAACCACTGAACTCTCTCCAATCTCACCATGCCAGATATAATCCTATAGATCATTGTCAAAAGTCATCTCAGATGTCACTGGTCCAACACACAGTGTCCCAGCATAATCGTTCTTCACACAGAAGCCACAGCATACCTTTGATCTCCCTGGCTGTGCTCTTGTGAAGCTTTCCAGCTCTCTATACCCCTTTTGAAATATCACAGCATGCAATGCAACATTTCAAGATGCAAGCTAACCATGGATTTATACCAGTGACATATTAATGCTTTGTGGTTTGCTCTCCATTATTTTTTCTGGCATTCCTTTCACTTTTCTGACAACTACCAAGCAGTGAACTGACGTTTTGATGGCACTTGCTATCCAATCAATCATAATCCACCCTGTTAACAGGGTTATCAGAAATAACCTCACTCCTGCAAGGTGATGGTGAATGCAGGAATCCATAATTTTATGTGAAGTCCAGAATGGTTTTTTCTATATGTATTGTTTTATATTTGTTTACATTGAATTTTACCACACATTTTGTTCCAGTCTCATGAAGTCCTTCTGCAATTCCTTTTAATTGGGCTGTAGCCTTTGCCACTACACTTTGTGTCCGTTTCCAGCTTATTTATAAATTTGTTGAACAACAAGGGTTCTCAACCAGGTCCCTTAAGAACTTTGTTATTTCTTTCCATGGCAAAAAAAAGACAATTTACTCACTTTCTTGGGTTTTATTCACCCATAATTTTTTATCTAAATGGAGGTTTTCCCTCTTGTGGTCTTCAACCTATTTTAATTTTTAACTATCATATCAAGTAAAACGCTCAAAATCTATTAAAAAGAAAACAAGTTATATATGATAACTAATACTGAGTTTTAACAAAGTTTTAATCCATATTACTAGGCATATACTGCTGAAAATCAAACTATGGGGATATTTTTCCAAAATGAAAGTGCCTCCTGACATCATAGAGTTGGAAGGGATCTTAAAGATCACCTATTTCCAACTCCCTTCCTGTGTGTAGGTACAGTCTTCAATAAGAGTAAGTGATGATGTGTGGTTTATCAGCTCACAGGAAAATCTGAGATGTCTAGGGGAGGAAAGCATGGGCTACTTCTACCCGATTAAATGCAGAAACATGAGTGGAGTTCTTCCACATTGTCCTGTTTGATGTGTATTTGCAGAAGTGAGCACCATGAATAGTGGTGACTGCCATTTGGATAGGAAAGAGAGAGAACTGGTGGCCCTATTAAGTGTGGTTTTATACTGCCCTTTTTCTGCAGGTTTGAAATAAGAATATATCTCCATGCTTAGCTACACCTGAAATTAAATTGCTGGCATTCTTTCACTGAGTCAATAATTTCATAAGATCCTTAGTTGCAAATGCGTAGTCTAAACCTGTGACACAATATCTCTGAACACATTTGTTTCATTTTCTTGTGCTAGATTTTTCACTGAATAGCTGTAAAATATGTTCGCTCTGTTTTTAGCTTCATCAGTGTTTAACAGAGATGAAATTCAGCTTCACATAAATCCAAGCAACTTTAGTCTTGACTCTTGAAGAATCTTTAAATTCAAATAGTTATGATGAAATCATTACTATTTCTTTCAATAGTCTTTGGAGTTTGCGTTTGTCAATAAGAAAGCTATTTAGCTTTTTGTTAAATATGAACATGTTTCCATGATTAAGAAATATAAACAGATTTGACATTAATATATATTGACAGCATCAAATCATTTTGATGTATTCAGCACCTCCAATAAAGAAATCAGAAAATTGGTTTGTTCTTGAAATGTAAAATCATGCAGGGAAACAGGCAATATTCACAAGTAAAGATATCAAAGGAAATTTGAGGCGTTAAGCTCTTGAAAGATTGTCTTAAAGGAAGCCTATTTATTTGGGGACAGTAGACATTCAGAGGCTTATGATATGTTGTTCAATATACCTTTAGGCAAAGAGCTGCCCATTCCATCAGACATGACAGCTTGTGGGATGGGTGGTAAGCAGAAATGCTGATGGTAATACTAAAAACTGAAGCATCTGACATATCTTTTGTGTAGGAGTATCTGGTTTTGGTGTTAACATTCTAGTAATTAATCTGAATTTCTTAATTGCTCAGCCCATGAAAGAATAAGACTCCAAGTGTAGCAATACAGCCACGTGTGAGACTATGTACCTAATACCTACAGATAATCACCTGGTACCAAAACTAGAGTAGATAACTTTATTTTGCATAAAAAGCACTCCAGAATCACATTCAATTAATGACTCTGGTGAGTGGTAAAGATGATGCAACACTGACATGTCATCATTTCTGTGGGGTGTGGATATATCAGAATGAACACTCACAAGTCGCATGTATTTAATAGTGTGTGATGCACAGAGTGAATGATATTCCTTAGAGCTATCAGGTATGCAGAAGTACTCTGTTACTTGCAAAGCAAGATAACTCTAAAAGTAGTATTCACTAAAGGTATGGTACAGCATTTTCTTCCTCAGCAAGAAGACCTCCACATATTTTGATCTCTGACGGTCATATAGAAATACAGCTCTTATGATCTGAGGATCAAAAAGAAAACAACATGTTCTACTTGTCCAAAAAGGAACAGGCCATGTTTTAAGATTCCACACATTTGGTGTCCGCGTATCCATATGATCATGATGCATGGGGGATGCAGGGTTAGCCCAGAAGCATGACATCCCTTGCACCATGGGACATAGAGAACAGCCTGTAGGGAGCATACTGGGGTGAGGAGCAGTGTCGACACTGGCTAACCCATCTAGTAAATTAACATCCTACTCGGCTTGAAGCTTTCCTGATCATGCTGCCCATGAGACAAGCCCCAGCAGTTCCTCCAGACCTTTCTTCTCTGCAAAATGATCACAGCTTCCCTTGGAGACTATTAGCATCTATATGTGTATTCCACAGGCTGAAGAGTGAGTCACAAATAATTCATGTGCTCCTGTTGAACACAAGTAAAGGGTGCCACTGAGAAAGAAAAATGTGTGCAAAATCTAATGGGCAAAAATGGAGTGTGGTCAGTGAGAAGAAATAAAAAAGGCAAGCTGCAACATTAGATATAATTTCTGAGTAGAAAAGGAACAAAGTTAGATGAGTTAATTTCAGGTCTTCACTTCTAATTGAGAAGATTTTCTAATGACTCAAACTACTGTGAAAATAACAATTTGGACCATAGCATAGATTAATTATTGCTAGTACAAGCTGTATATTATATATCTTTCTGGTACTTGCAAGGATGACAATCTTTCAATTAGATTTTGACAGCAGGTTTTATAGGTCTTAATGCTTTTAGTGGACATGTTTGACACCCAAATAGATCTATCACCTATTTACATTGCCTGTGTTCTCAAAACCAATGTTATTTTCTGAACACATGGTTGCTAGGTTTTGTTTGTTTGATTTTATTCTGTAACCAGTAAACATACCACAGATTACAGAAATTAAATGCAGTTAGAGGTTGTTGTTACTGTAATTGCCAGCTGGGTTTGAAATTAATTTCTTATTTTCAAGAAAGAAGTAATAATTGTTTTCAGTTGCTGTCACTTTGATGTAGGTTCACATAGCCAGTAATAATAAAGGTAGTCCTTAGCGCTGAAGAAAAATAGCACTGAAGAAAAATTAATGCAGAGACTCAGTAATGGGACAGCTGAAAAAAAATACACTCAAGAGTAAAGAACAAGTTCCTAAGAGGTCCACAGACTAGGGGAAGTAAAAATGCAGCAAACTTATTGGTCAGCAATGGCAAGAGGTTACCTTAAAAAAAAAAGTCTCTAAAAATGTTTTATTGATGGCAAAATCAGGGCTATTATTCTTGAAATGAATGCTCCGTCTTAAAATAGCTCCAGTATGTTAGTGAATCAAAAGGGAGTGACAAAGACAAGACAACTACTGTTCCTAGTTGTATTTAGGGTCTTCTGAACTTTGATTAATTGGCATTCTTTCAAATAAGAGTGGACCCTTTCTCCATGGCATAAGTAAAGCAGTATTCTTTATACCTGAGTAATTGAACACAATGTGTTCATTGATTCTCCTGATGTTTGCTTCTGCTAATAGATTATATATATATTTGTAGTTTTTCTTGTACATACTTATGCAAAATATACATATTTTATATGTGTATATATATCTGGAATATGAGTGGTAGAAATAAAAAGGAAAGAAACAAGTCCCTTTTAAATTCATTAAAAAGGCCTTGTATTTTTATTTTGTAGAATGAGTAGCAAATGAAGGCTTCCATATTTGACTATTGCTTATTAAGTAGAACTATTTTAATGAAATAAATTAGTTTGGACAGCAGAAGTTATTACATGTCCCTTGATAGTGAAAAAATATCAGACATAATGTATTTATATGAAATTATTTTTCTCCCTTTGTGTACTCATCTTATGCATTGAATAAGCTTAAGAGGTAGAGTGAAAGTGGGAGCTGTAAGATGACATCTGATCAGTAACTGAAGGCTGTTTCCTGATACTGAGAGTGACAGAATTAGGGTTTTGCAGAAAAAAACTATGTACACCTTCTCATTTGGTCTGCTTTACTTTATCTAACCTTTTCCAGTTTAAGCCTTTTAATGTAGAGTTTTCAATTAGTTGAATTAAGCTGCTTCATTAAAGAGAAAGGTTGAAAATAAATATGCCTAATTTAGGTCTTCAACTTTGCAGACATTCAGACCTTGACTTGGATGAGATTGTGAACAATGTGATTTACCTTTGAAGATAGACCTGCCCTGAGCAGAGAGTTAAACCATAGGACCTTCCAGCCTCAATTATGCTGTGTTGAGTGATAATAAGCCCTGTCTTAAAAACATCAAAGAAGTGATGATCATCCTTCTTACCTTCATTTTACAGAAATTATTATGTCAGTTATAACCTCTACTTTGTTATTTGTAGTGTGTAAGGTAGAAGAAGATGCACTACTTCATTCAGCACTCAAAGGAGTAATTAAGAAGAGATTACTTTTCCCCACTTTTATTCCCATTCTTTTATTCCCATTCCATTCCCATTTGGTCTCAGTACTTCCTCCTTGCCCTGTTTAAGGTTGTGAATTAGAACTGAAAGGCTGATCAGAGCCGCTCAGCCTTCCTTTTTCCACTTCCAAAAACTTCCAATGTTTTTCTAGTTCATTATTTGCCATGGTTATTGTTGCCAGATCATTGGCATTAGCCCAGCCCATAGAATAGGATGTTCATGTTCAATTTATCTTGGTCAGTTTGCTACATCTTTGCAGAGGAAACAAAGTACAAATAAATCTTGGCATTCATCACTTGATTATATCACAACCACACCTGAACTGAATGGCAGAGATGACACTTCTCAATTCACTGGAATTTTTCCACATCCAGTTTCAGATACTGATGGCAACATTAGAAGTGTCCAAACTTCTCAAAAGATTCTTCAATAAAATTCATAAGAAAACTCATCACAAAGCCACTACCAGATCACTTGATAATAAATAGACTAAATAGGAAAGATATTTAGAATCACTAAATAAGCCATGAGATGTCTAAATTGTGTTTGGATTTGGACAGTCTTGGGATGCTCATATGTGCATTTACATAAACATGCATGCACACAGACTTACGTGGAAGAAAAATATAACATTAACTAAACCTAAGTGAATAATTATTTTTGCAAGACTACTACATGGCTTTTTTAGAAAACATGTACTGGTGGTAGAAATTAAAACAGCCACAACATCACAAAAAACCCAACAACAGCAAAAATCCAGAACCACCATAAGTTGAGTATTCAAATGGGAATTTACATAACACGGAACTTTTATATTGAAGCAAAAAAATGTAATTTCCTGCAAATTCCAGAATATTGCTTAAATCATCATTGCACAATTAGCTATCATCAGAATTCATATATACAAAACCAGATTTTTTGATAGTCCTGAAACACACAAGGAAAGTATGAATTTCCATGTGCTATTCTACAGAGGCTTTTCTGAGAAATCCAGTGATCTCTTTGGATTTAAGAAATATATAGCAGTAACTTCAACAGCCAGTAATATCAAAATGAATTAACCTTTAGTCTATTTATAACTCCTATTAGGAAAAGTAATTCATGATAACAAATGGAAGTAAATACTATTTGTAAAAATTTTTAAAAACTGATACTTCCTACAAAAGTATACTTTATACCATCCCATGAAATGAAATGAAATCCCTACCTATTTTCCACACCTGGCTGAGCTCATGAGTTGTTCATGTATGGAAATTTGCCAAATGATTAAATGTAGATTTTGCTACAGAACAATGTACCATAGCAGTGTGCAGCACAGGAACTGATGAAATATTCGAGCATGTATTAATTGACTTCTTTAACTGAATATACATATACAAATATATATTTCTGTGTGTATGTATGCACACAAGTGGGACCATTAGACACCAAGATGCAGTCATGTTCTGTGTAGTCTTTAGCCATCACTAACAGAAAAGACCCTGCCAACTCAGCTTTCTGCATTTTATTAGTGATTGATTGCTGTTTCCCTTTTGTTATGTTCTCTGCTGTGAGGGCATTTTAATGTCTGGTAACTAAGCTGTATTGACTCAGGAGTCAGAGAAATTATTCACCATTTTTTTACTGGCTTAGTTTGGTTTGGTTTGGTTTTCTTTACCCCCATGATCTTTTACAGCCAGTTGTGCAATCACATTTTCATTTGCACAAGATGTTCTTTTCACAGTCTGCTGTCACAAAAGTTTTTTTCTAAAAACTCTGGTTCTCCTGCCCCCAGTCTGAAAGGAAACTTTTTATATCATTCTTTAAAAGAGAAGGTCACAATTAGGTCAACCTGGAAGATTAAAATAAAAACCAACAAAAGCTATAAAATTCCTAATTTGCTATTTGTTTGTGGTTCTTGGCCTGCTGCTGCCTTCAGAAAATACTGCTAGAAAATATCCTGGAATAATATTACTGATCTGGAATTTTTAGAGAATATTATTTTCTTGCATTCAGTAATTCCTTCCTAATTGCAAAAGGTCTTTCAAATCCTTGGAATGAAAGCAATATAGAACTGCAAAACATTACAATTAATAACACAGGAGAAAATTAAATGTTCTGAAAAGCACAGATAACTGATGCTTTTTGTTTATATTTCTGTCTGTGCAATACTTTTTTGCTAAGTTTCTTAAGGAGATTTGTGGAAGTGATAAGTAATTTATATTATCAAGGTGTTTTTCTAGGCTTTTATGCTCTCTTTTCAATGAGCCACTTTTAGAAACTCACGGTTTTGGAAAGGCTCAGCTTCTGTCCTATAAATGGCTGTGCAATAATAACTGTGAAAATTGTGGTTCATGAACAATTGACAAACTGGTGAAGAATATCTGAAGCTTATTTTCATCTCCTGATTTATCTAAGTTTTTTGTTGGTGGTTTTTTTTTTTTTACTCCTTTACAAGTCAAAATAAATACAATTTAAAAGTTACTTACTTTTGTAAAATTTAAAAAAAAAATTATGGAATTAGTTTTCATTTAACCAGCTAAGCAGAGGATTAAAAAATAATTCCACATTCATTATATTTCAACACATATCTTTATCATCAATGTCCATAGACTTGCCTTACAATCCCCCATATTTTTTAAATTGATAAATTCAGAAAAAAAATAGCCATGATGCCATATGTAACTCTACATAAGACTGAAAGTCTGATTTTGTTACGCATGTAGATTTGCCTTTATTGTATTAAAGTCATTCTCATTTTTATTTGTTCAGAAATTTCTTTTTTTTATATGCATTGTCTAATATGAAATGAAATGGTCTCTTTTGTTAATGAAGTTGGACGTTGTTTTTAATTGTATTTTATTGTAGCCTAATTTGTTTTTAATGAGCTACTTTGAAAAACTGTATGGGAGGGAGAAAAAATCCCATATCTTATGCAAGTGTTCTCTAAATTAAAAAAAAACAAACTGTATGGATATCTCAACAGTAACTGAAAGTAAGAAGCCCCAGGAGAATGTATTTTCCTGCTTATAGAAAAAAAAAAATCTAAGTTAAAAATTTGATAATCTAAAAACCATGTTATTGGAAGAGAAATATTTTTAGTATGCATTTATATGTAAGACACATCTGTTCTCACTAGAAATTTAAAAGTTAGGTGCTTAGATCTGAACTAGGGTTTTTTTTAGACCTGCTTTATAATCAGAGGAGAGAAACAGACATACTGTAGTGATCCATCTTATTGCAGAATAAAAATTAAATTAGTTTAGAAGTATTCCCTTGGTAGGTTCATAGAAATAAATGTCTGCTTTTTGTTTTTCTTCCTTTTCTGTTGTTTTACGACAACCTAAGACTTATGTATTTTACCCTCCGACATTTAGAGTTTCCTACCACTACTCCAAGAGAATTTTGTGATATAGATTTTCTATTAATTATTTAAATCCTAGAAAGGTGTTTTTGTTTTGACTATAACCCATAAGTCTAAAAATGTTTTCTTGCTAAAGCAGAAGTTAATATAAGATTGTAGTGAAATAAAGTGTGTACTGTATTTGTCATGTTAGCTCACCATCATTAATGACCTAAAGAGAAAAAGAGATAACTCCTTCAATGAAAACACAAAGGGTTAGAACATGTGACATTCTTTTCACTAAAATATAGCACTGATATCTTGCCACATTAATGTAATTACAGTTTTATCTTTAGAAAATCACTACAACTTCTATTAAATTAGAACAAAAAATATCTGAAATAAAATGTATATAGTTTGCTGCAATAAGAATTTTCCATTCTGTATTCACACTATGTAGTTGGTCAAGGTTACAGCATTTAATACTGGAGTTATTTACAAAGTGAGACATCACAGTCAGTATAACTTTTCACAAATGCTTAAGTTCAAATTTCCCAAAAGATATGGCTGAAATAATATATATAATGTGTGTTTATCAATGTCATTAGAATTATTTTAGGGAAATGTGTTTCTTTATTTAAATTTGATTTTCTTTATTTTTGTATAGTTTTAATATAAGGGATTTGTAGGAGTTAATGTGCAGGGCAAAATTCTGATACCTCATTCTGAAAATTCTTAATATCTTTTTCTTTATGAAAAAATTGAAAAATGCTTTCATCTATCAGTTTTAGATATAAAAGTTTACCATATGGAAGAGTTCCCACTTTCACTTAGCTTTATGAATAACAACAACTCATCACAGAACTCAGTTGTAGGAATAAATATTGGAAAGAGATGTCCGTAATTAATTAAGTTTCACACTCTCTTCTGCCAGAGTTCAGCAGTTCTCACAATAGGCATATTTTGGAATTATGCCAACTTTTGAAAAATACCACCTGTCTCTCTGTTGGAGACAAGGAGACAACCATCAGCCTTGGTAGGCTTTGAATCCTCTAACACAGTGAAAAGTTAAACTTCCCTACTTTGTTGTAATGTCCATCCCAATGTCTAATTCATAAACACACCATTCTAATGGTTTCCAATAGATTCAAGTAGTGTGGATATCATCCACTTTTTTAATGAACTTGTTGAGTTCTAGTCTGGCTCCAGATTTTTCTGTAGCACCAAGTTTTCTAAATCTGCTGTTGTTTTCTTGTTTCTTTTTTCATATTAAGCAAAACAAAACCAAAAATTTTCCTCAAGAAAGCTGCTCAGAAATTGTTCAAAGGTTGTGATTTCTTTTCAATCCCTAAAAGCCAAAAATTAAAAAAAATAGGAGAAAAAAAAATGGAAAAGAAGAAAGAGTTCTAATTCTGGATGCAAAGTAGAGATTTCTCATAGGAAGGAAAGTTTCAAGTGTCTTTCAGTTTGCCTACAGTTTATTCAACCTGACATCAACTGTGTGAGCTGCGAGTATTGCTGACAGAGAATTAGGATCAGCTTGAAGTGTCCTGGGAACTTTGCTGAAGGCATCAGCGGAATTCCCCAGATTGGAACTGAGATCTCTAAAAACTCTGAAAGCTCTGCAGAGTTCAAGATCTTCTGCTCAGTCTACTCTCTCTTAATTTTCTGAAGAGCCTCACCAACTTGCAAGCAGAGGGGATCTTCCTTGGGTAACTCCCCCAAAGCGACAATCATTTCTCCCACATAGCAAGCTATTAATGGCACGGCCACTGAGGCTCCATCATCAAATGTGTTTTGCAAAAATGTAGACGGTCCCAGGAAAATCTTTCACATTTCTGTCAGAAAGTTCCACTAAATAAACCCAGCTTGAGGATTCAGGTCATTAAGAAGTTGGATAAGTTGGTTCCTACCGGTGAGGATTTCTCTCTGATGCTGTACCTCATGATAGATCTCCTTTGCAGGCACCTGCTCCTAAACTTTCTCAGTCTTTCCAGTGAAACCACCAGGGAAAGAGAGAACATGTATGAACTTTTAACAGAAATTCAGGTGCTTAGAAATAAATCTTTTGCTACCAAGAAAATACAAGCAGAATTATTTATGAGAGCTCTTTTTTTATCATAAAAGGAATGATAAATAGATGTTTTGTAGACATAAAGCTGTTTCCAGCAGGGTTTTCCCAATTCACCAACAGAGGGAATAGAAAACTCATTCCTCCTGGGATGTTATTGTACATTACAGTAATTTTTTTCTGAGGCATAATATATTCTGTGATTGTTCCACAGGTTTTAACAGGAGAGGAAAGAACATCTTGGCTGTAGCATTTTGACATATTGTAGTGGATTGCAGGTTTTTTTCTATGCAAGAAGCATATGAAAAATGTTTCTCCATTTTTAAATTTTTAGGGTAAAAATGCACGCAGAATTAATTACCTCAGACCACAAGCTGTACTGAAGGTGGATCTGGGAGGGATAGGAGAGATTTGACTTCTGGCAGAACTCGCTAATATTATTGTAATATAAGCAATTAATCTTTGTCAACAATTAGTACGACAGGCAAAATTGGCTTAAGTGATCAATCGACCCTCACAGTGACATAACAGCTGAAGAACCTGGCCACATAGGTTATAAAGTCAACATGAAAATGAATAGCATTATGCAAATTTACATTAAGTCAAAGAATGGGGAAAAATAAATTTGAATATTAAATTCTCTTATTCTTAAGAATGGTTGTTTTGACAAAAAAAAGTGAAAAGGGATATATTAAGTATCTTGGGAAGTTAATCTCTTCCTAGTTTTATCACAGAATACTACTAACAGGAGTTATAGGGACATTTGCATTAAAACACAGCTGATTTTTCTCCCAGTGAAACAATTTATTTGCAGCTGAAATGCAGCTGTGTGAGAGCCACAGTAAGGAATAACGGCTTGGAAAGGATGAACAAAATCTGGTAAAACTATTTTGTATCAGAATTAGTTATGCATACATGACATAAAACTTCTGCTCTTGGAAGTACTAATCCATTAAGTTGGGAGTGCCTCCACAATCCAGAACACGGTCAGCCTCTGATTGCTCTCCAGCCTGTAGTGGGGTGAAACTGAAATGTGGGTAAGCCTTTCACCCCATCACAGGAAAACACTCCAGGCCTTGCAGATTTTGATTAACCTTAGTTTTGTACACAGGGAGAATGAAGAAATAAAAATTCCAGAGGCAGCACTACAAATGAACTTTAAAAGTCAAATCATTGATATGGCCTTGGATTTTGTGATCAATGCAAGTACTTGTATTGCATGAGGAATACTTTTTAATGTCTAGTTTATATAAGTATTTGTACTTATATACTTATGTGTCTAAATTCCCTCCAAGGTTTATACACTATGCTTATCAAAGGTAACTATGATATACATTTGCAAGAGGCACAGGACTTCTGTGAAGCTTGAATCTGCTGGGAATGAAGAGTGGCACTAATGTTAGTAAGAAGCTTTGAACTGTTCCCTGTATTCAGAAGTTCCATCACTTGTCATGGGAGAACCACAGCATTTTGCTTCCTCTAGTGTCAGAGTAGGAAAGGCTGCAGTTATGCTGGAAGAGTTTGCTACTAGTGCTAGAGATTTTCTCAGTATTTTTACTCCCCTAATAATTCCCTAGAAAAGGAATACAGACTTTAGAAGACTTCACATAATTGACTATGAACTCCCATTTTGTTCCATTTTATGTGTAATCCACTTTCAGTCAAAATTAAACACCTTTTTAAAGCCCAGGCCTTCCAGACTCTGGTTTGTATTCCACAGTTACTATGTATAAATTTATTTTGCATAAGTGTATTTTCTCAAGCAATACAAAGCACTCAAGACACAGATCACGACACTGCCATGCTCAGTGTGCTTGTATTTTCTAATATCAGAGAGCAAGCTGTCAGAGCAGTTAGCAAGTGTACTTCTTCAATTCAACATTTCTAGATTTTTTTCTGAAAAAGGTTTTTCATCTCTCAAGCATAATCAGGAAGGAAATTATCTTGTCAGAAGCATCAGAGTTAGTTTTACTCTCTAGAAGCTTGTAGGTTCCCAGTTGTGGCAAGAGAACATGAAATGAACACACACTCTCAGCTTGGTGCGAAGTACAAAGAAGGAAGGTTTATTTTTTGACACTGATTTTTATAGATTCCTTGAAACAACCATGGATTGGATAGTAAGATCTCCTTCTCTCCAATTCTACCGGTCTAATCAGAAGTCCATCAAACTGTCTTCTCTCAAGAAAGGAATGCAAAACAAGAAAGACAGTTATAGAAACATTGGGTTTTTGTTTGTGTAAAATGCATGAGAACTGACTTCAAGAATGAAAACAACCAGAAGGCTAAATCCAAGGTGACACCCCGTGTTTTGTTTTTTCTTCAATGCAAATCATGCTGCCCTTACCTTTTACAAACTCATTTTTAGCAGAACTGGAAATGAAATTCACAGTTTGATATGCATGCATGTTATAACAGCAAGTAAGTTCTGTCCCAGCTCAAAGACTTCTAACACTGGACTCCTGGGTTCTTTTCCATTGTCACTGTAATAAGTATCCTGTTTCCTTTGGTATTTTGGCCACTACTTGTAGGTAGCCAGATTTTTTGCTTTGAATGCAGGGAGAAAATAAAAGGGTAGAAAACAAAGATATAAAGTGCTTTAATTTCATCTCAGTGAAAAGCAAATCCTAGCATATGCTCTAGGAGGTCTAAATTGCTCAGTAGCTGCTGTTTGTCAGAATTATTTGAATGGAAGAGAGGCCTAAAAATTACTTCTTAGGTAAGGTTACTGACCAGGACAGCTAAAATAGCCTGTTAAAGGACTCTTGGATGGGAATCAAGAGCTACGATATATTCCTTTTAGCTATTAAACACTGAATGGGCAACAGCGTAACATGGTTCTGAAAACAGGGAAGAAAAAAGATTAGGTAAAATATATGTTATGAGCTTTAATAAATGTGCCTTCTCATTGAGAAGTCAAATAAGTTATGGCCAAGGCTGGCAAAGTTAATGAACTTCAGTAAAAGAAATAGAAAATAACGAACAATAAGCAGTTGTAAAACTTAAGGAAGAAACATGGACCCTCGTGTCAGCAAAAAGCTGGGTTTCCATATGATCTCAGTTCCTTAGTCTGGAATTAGGATGCTTCCATACCTTGTTTCACTTTGGTTTGGAAGGGCAAAAATTGTACTTCTGCTGGCTTTCTACTGGGTCTGGAAGGGCAAAGGCAAAACAAAGCAAAGGGAAAGCTTGAACAGAGTTTATTGCATTTTGGAACATTTAATACTGTATCACTGTTTCAGTTCTGCCCTGAGATCTGTGGAAGCTCTTGAGCAGCTCTCCTCACCCTGGGTACCTCAAGATAAGGGAAATCTGCAGAGGGGAGCTCCTGGTACTGACATCCTTTTTGTGGGTAGGGGTACTATTGATCTAGTCTGGATACGACACCTTTCTTCTGAAGTAAAAGGGTCAAAAGGTTATTGCTAAGTTAACTACTTTATCACCTTTCTTAAAGGGAAAATTTCTTTCTTTCCTCAGGTGATTCTTTTCTTTGCTGAGTTTGAGAATTTTTAAGGGGCATTGACTGTACTAGTAAGTCAGTGTCCTGAAACAGAAATGCTTTTATAAGGCCAGCTTCTCCTGAATCAGGACAGAAATGGTCTTGTCATGTTCTTGTCAGTCATTTCAAAACCTGTCGTTTCTTTCTACTGGCCTCCTGAGCTCTGAACATGCTACAGCCTGTTTATTATGCTTTTAATAAGGCATATAGCTGTGGTTGGTTGCACATCATTATAATCTGGTCATGAAGTTCAACAACTCTTCTGTCACAAGGGTATGACTTAAGGAATACTGTGAAGGGCGTTCTTTTAAAAACTCCTCTTTTTCTCATGCTGGAGTGTAAAACAGAATTACTAACTTCATGACTTGAATGGAATGAAATTTATTTAAGTGTTTAAAGAAGAAATAATATTTGTTCTTATTTCTCTTTAGAACCTTAAGATTTTAGTAACCTTTTCAGCCATTTTTACATGATCAAAGTATTCTAATCTTCTGTATTCTTGCTAGTCTTACATGAAAGCTGAATAAAATATGAATCAGTGTTTTGGACAATAAGCTAAAGGACTTGGAAAAACCTGGGCACATGCATCAGATTTTCTCTGTGACCTTTGACTTCTTAATCTTTCCATGGTCCTTGTTCTTCACTTGTAAAATCAGAATTTGATGGGTTTCTGCCTCACATGAGTAAGGTCTGTGAAATGCCACAATATTAAAATCTCCATGGCTGATAACCTAAGTAAACAGCAAACAGTCATTACCGTAGTAGCTGAAGCTTTAAGAAAAGCACCATATGTTTTGAGACTCACAATAACACTATGAAAAGTGGCAGGGTGACAGTACTAGCTGTGTTTGCACATCTTCAGGACAGGCTCCCTGGAGAAATCCCACACAATGTTTTAGAGTGTCCTGAAAAAAGATCCAAGAAATGAGGAACCCCCAGACATTTAAGTATAATTGTTCATGAAGAAAAAAGAAAATTATTACTTTAGTTCAAGGCTTTTTCTGAGAAAGAACTTAATACACTACATGAAAATAACTGGAAGCAATGGGGCATTTTTTTCAGATGTTCGTGCTGGGGCTTCCCATAGAGTGAGCATTAAAACAATCATCTTCGTTTGTTTGTCCATTTTTGCACCACCCCATGCTGGGGTCCTGAAATGAGAAAGAATCAGTATTTTTCCAACTTAGTCAATGAGAAAGGTCCTCAGGAGGGAGTACCTTGGAAGAAAGGGTTTGTATTGGAGTTACTGGGGGCTTGGAAGCTGACATATTTGGACTTTTGTTTTTTAAAGTGGGCATGGTACTGTCCTCTTTCTTTCATTCTCTTGTTCTTTTTTCCTGGTCACAGCTTAAAACCCACCCTTCCTCTATCTTCTGCACTTTTCCCTGAGACCTTGGTCTCATCCCAGCAAGAGTTAAGGCTTGATGGGAACCTAGAGATTCCTTTTGCAAGCCAGAATTTCTTTATTTCATCTCCCTGGTGACTCTTGGCTGTGTCCTTGCATCCTGCCTCTCGCCTCCACTCAGATGATCATGTCCTGCTTGCCATGTCTGTTCCACCTGTAATGTCTTCTAGGCACTCCAAGAATTTTCCCTGGATGCACATGCACAGGGGATCTCATCTATCTTTCTCTTTTCCAGCATGTCCCTGACTTGCTACCCTAGCCATGCCAAGGCACAAGGCTGTCTGGATTCCCTGTGCTCACCCCATATCCTTCCTTATTTTCTACCACAGAATAAATTGCAAACAGCTCCCTCAGGTAAATCACCCATCAGAAGAGCCAATAACAAATTCTACATTTTTTGCTGCCACACATCATTCCAACAAACAGAAAGACAAGAATGTGCTGAAAGCTCCCTCCCTAATTTTACTCTTTTTATTTTTCACAATATTTTGCCATGTTCCTTTGAAACCTAGTATATGCACTGTGATGTGGGGAATAACATGCACATTTTGAGGTCAAATTCAAGAAATACCACTCTGAAGGTTGGGCTGGTTTCATTTCCTTTATCTACTACTCTCCAGGTGATATTGATCATAGCTCCTCAGTAACCATGTGATGTATTCATTAAAAACAACAAATGAAAGGAAAGAAGAAAGGCAGGATGCAGTATTCTGTTAAACTCTTATGCATTTATTCTCTCTTAGAGCTTTCTAAATAGTCATTAATTTTCATTAAATGATACAAATATGGATAATTCTTTCAGTTAATGGGTTGTACATATAAGAAGATAATAAAGACCCTCTCCGAAACTTTGATCAGTCTGGCTACTTGGGTAGAAACTTAATGTATTGAATCTCAGAGCCTCTTGTTCTTGTTGAATGCACACGGCATTGCTTAGATAAAACCAAAAGAAAAACAGTGTGAACTGAAAATCCCTATATGTCTTCAACTTTTAGTTACCCATCAGTTTCTGGGACTCTGTCAATACAGTGTGAAGGTAACACAGATGCAGAAGAGCAACAGGGTGGCTCTGCAGACTAGTGTCATAGCTGTAATCTCTTCCTAGCACAGAGACCCTTGCATAAAAGGAGACAATTAAGTTGTAGGCCATTTGGGCAGTGTGGAGTCACAGAAGAACTGATACACCCAATGTTTCACACAAATGCCTAAAAGAACTAAAGAACTGAACTTTGAACCTTGAACTTTTCCCATGACACTTCCATCAGAAAAAACTACTTATTTCATTCTGACAAGACATTTTCCACAATCTTTCATAAGTACTGAAATGTGAAAGTCTTTATAAAAATAAACCTAGCAACACACAGAAGAAGTCTCCTGGTTATCAGCTCTTAATGTGACTCTCTTAGGAGAACTGCCTTCTCAGTCCTTCCTTCTTAAAAACTAGGCTTCTGTGAGTAAGCTGCTAAGATTTTGAGGGTTTTCTTCAGCTAATCTTCAACTCGTTAATGTATAAGGTCATGCAACCCCTCATTTTAAATGAACTTAACACAGTTATTCACTTTATAATATAGTAATTAATGAATATGTCTGTCTAAAAATAAATTCCAATAGGGCTGAGATGATTTATTCAAGTGAAAGGTTTTCTTTTAGGTTCAAAAAATATATGGCAATAGTAGAGATAGTCGAGGTCTTTACAGTGGGCAAGTTCTATGATAGTGATGAAATACCAGTACCAAAAAGCAGGTATTACCAAAATGTTAATTGTACTTGTCATTGTAATCAGTCATCCTTAATGAGGAACCAGCTTGCATGATTTAATTATGAAACTTTGTTAAGGATATGCTGCTGGAGATACGACTGTATATCATCAAGACAAAGGCCTGACTCCTGCACACTGCAATTTGTTTGACAATTCTAGTGTGTATTTATATGATGCAGATGGTAAAATATGACTAATACAGAATTTGACAGCACTGTAGAGTCACTCAAAAAACAAAGTGCAAAAGAAAAACCTTACCCTGCAAACCTTCATGCAGATTTAGGAAAAAAAAAAATCAAATCTTGGGGTGTATCAGAAAGTTAGGAAGACTGGAAATAAAGCAAAATGAGAGAGGGTTAGAGAGAAAAGAAGGAAATTTATTCAGTTACATTATTGGTTTGGAAACTACAAGAAAAAAGTTTGAGTCACATCTTATCCTTCCAAGGAAAGCTGGAAATAGCACAGGATAGTAAGTACTTATTGCATTGATCATGTGGAAATGAAGCAGTTTCTTCAAAACTACAGCTTTGCCTTTGTCAGTTACTGGATGTATCAAGAGCCTAAATTAACCCAAGATAACCTTGTATAGATGAGGAGAAAAAACAAAACACCAGATATTTGATTTTTCCCTGCAAGTGGGAAGTGCCTAATGGCCTCATGATTCCTATTTTAGAGATTAGGAGATTTCACTGTAATAGCTCCATTTCTATTCACATTTACCAACGGGGTTTATTATCCAAAGTGGAAATCTAGGGAAAAAAAGTGTGGTGAATATGGATGCTCTCTGTAAGGTTCCTGTATAAATCAGCTCAGTTGCTCAAAAGTCCATATATACCATTTCAGCATGAACTAATAAAACTGTATCAAGGTCCAGGAGTCATAAGACCTGGGGCCAAAGATGTCTGAAGTGATAGCTATTATTTCTTTGATAGAGATGGCTTGTCTCATGACCTTGACACCTGTGCGTCATTTGAAACACTGCCCTCCTTCAGAACTGCCAGTAAATGGATTTGCTCTTAGCACAAGCTGAGACATTTTAATTTCTGCACAATGTATAAGTGGTGATAGTTTGGGCTTGTCACCTCCTTTACTGCCAGCGCCTCTATGAGG
This sequence comes from Vireo altiloquus, assembly GCA_013396875.1. Lineage (NCBI taxonomy): Eukaryota > Metazoa > Chordata > Aves > Passeriformes > Vireonidae > Vireo > Vireo altiloquus. Next base: position 175,316 of record VZRF01005648.1, on the reverse strand, counting down.
TTTCAGACTGCTGTGAGAATCACTGTCCGAATAAGATTTGTGCAAAAGCACTCCATCTTATCAAATGCTATGCGAGAAAAAAAATGAATGTGTGTATTTTTCTGGCACTTTGCCTGTAACCAGGAAAGGGCAGAGGCTTCTTACCTGCCACATAAGGTCACATCAGCAGGATTCTTTTCCAAAACAAGTTACCCCTTTCCAAAAATAACTTTTCACCTCCAATAAAGCAAACTAATCAGAGTTGATCCTATGGAGAAAAAAAAAAATAAAAAGAGAGAATCTCTCAATTTTTAGAATAGGACTTAAGATCTGTAGATAAGACCTTGTAGATGAAAGTAAAGTTCATTCTAATCTAATTTTGAGTTGCTACACCCTGATAAGAGCTGCCACATTCACCAATATACCTTCTGCGTGACAGCTGAATAAAATTTGGGTATCTTGCTTTACAGAGTGTGGTAAAAGTTAATTGTTTGTTGTAACTTCCTAAGGGAAGTACTTCAAAACTTATGTCCTTTTGCAGTACTTGGTACCTGAGAAAAAACATGTAGCAGGATCAGCAAAATATGCCACACCTTCTTGCTTTGGGCAATACATGAAATAGCTTTCTGACAGCTTAGCAGCTCACCAGCTTCAGAGCCAGGCTGGCCAGATCGGAGCCAGGACTAATGATTTTTCTGTAGGCAGCGTGATCCATGTACTGTGGCCAGAAGTAAAACTTTAACCTTAAAGGGAGCCCTAAATGAAATGGGACCAGGAAGACAGGCCAGGCCCCACAGAAAACCAATCCTGATCCTTCTCTCATCTGGATTTATTTTGCAAATGCTTGTAGAGTCAACACTCAGATTTGAAAAAGAAGAACAGGGGTTCAGTAAAGAAAATGGTAGCCACAGCAGATCCACTGGACAAGCCACACTGCATCTCTGATGAGGGATTTACTTTTCCTTTGTAGAGTCTCCTAGAGATAGTTCTTTTGGGAAGGAGACCACAGTGCCGTGAAGGATTTGAAAAGTCTAGCTAGTACATTTCCATACTCCGCAACTCTGCCAAGAACAAGGGGGCTGTTTAAGATATATTAATTTTAAAATACCTGCAATGAATCCATGTCCAGTTAGCCATTAAAACAAGCTATTTGCCATGCATTTACTTTTGTTGACTGAAAGAGGAAATAAAGTATACCTCGTGGAGCTTCTACAATTGTAAGTCTGCAGTTACTGAGTTTCAGTTTTCTTACTGGTTTTTGTAACACAAAGGAGTTACATAGACTGTATTACAATGCCATGAAATAAAAAGAGTAGAAATAAAATTTCTTCTTAGTCATGTTGAAAAGTATGATTAGCAGTAAGTGATGGATGGTGTTATTCCTTATTTGTCATTAACGTTCTAATTATCAAAAGCCAAGTGAGAAAACTTTATGGCTTGATTTCCACTTAAGGAACTTATTTTAAGCACGAGCTGTAAAAAACCAGGCTAAGGCTTGCTTGAAATAAAGTGTAAGTGGAGATTTTCTGCTGCTGCATGTACATGTAAATTTATTATGAAAATATTTGTCTGTGACCACATTCAATTGGGAAAGGAATCAGAGTTGTCTGCAAATAAAATAATTTATAGCAGGAGGTCAAAGACTGCAAGGGGAGAAAATTACTTGGCTATATGAGAAACATTAAATAGCCATAGGGCACGTCCTCTGAAAAAAAAGAAAAACTAAACCTTGATATAGGCTACTTTGTTGATTTTATTTTCTCGTTCAAATTTTCCTCATTACCTGAGAAATTTGCAAGGAAAAAGTTTTTGTGCACTTTAAATTTGTCTGAGCCAGTTCTGAATAACAAGACAGGCATCTAATATTTTCAGAAAGAAGTTTCTGTGGAAAAGGTACCAATTCTGTAATCATGAGCATAGCTGCAGATCTTTACTACCATCCGCAGTCCTGTTGAAATTTGTTCCACCATCAGTGTTTGACATTGTTTGAGACAAGGTCACAGAGAATATCTTTTATTAGCTCACTCAACATTTCTAGAAAATTCTAACATGCTCTTTGATTATTTAAGGCATCTTTCTAATTTCAGAAGGGGGATCATATATCATAGCTGCATTACAGCTGTAACAACATTACCCCTTTAACCATATTTTGCTAAGTGACTGACGGCCTGAATCTTAATGAAAAAAAATGTTTGAAAGTCTCTGCACCACCACTACAGATCTAAATCTAAACCATGAACACTTTTTTTATTTAAGCACTAGTTGTTTAAACAGCTTTGGAATTCACATCTGTGCCCTATTTCCACACTATCCCTTCATGTGCAGAGTTATAAATATGCATGTATCACAAAGTGAACCTGAGTTAGTAAATAACATAGACAAAAAATAACCTTAATAGGAAATTGGAAATAATTGTCTTATTTTTAAATCATCTGTGACTCCCAGCCCAGAATATCTACCACCACATGAGCAGGTAGCATGACAATATGAATAAGCAGGAAGGAGCAAAGGTTAAGTTTGTTTAAATTGACACCATTACTGAATGAATGGTTCATGAAATTCTACTCTGGGATCTAACTACGTCTTAGAGAAGCCCCCTTCCATCTGCTTTGCAGCATCTGCCTAGCAGCATCTGCCATCATGCTTTGAAGTACAAAAATAAGTCTCATCCAGATGAAAGTACAATGAAATTCTTGATTATCCTAGATGGAATTTATTCTTTTTATTTTGAAATCAGGATTAATAGCACTGACCCTTATAACGGCTATGCTGGAATTTTTAAGAATTTATGGATGACTGGGATCAGGGATGGAATGAATGTGTTTACATGGGAGGGGGGGAGGGGCAGGTAGTAAGAAATCCGTAGCCCCATATGATAATTTACCTACTGTACAACCTGACAAGACCATGATGGGTGGTGGCTACTGTACAACCCACCTGCATCCAAGTGCAGCTGAATCTCGGTTTCCAATGTGAAAGACAAATACTTCCCACCAGATGGTGTCTCTTAGCACCCTTCAGGGGCACTTGTTCACAGCTGACTCACAGAAGATTACAGCCCATTGAATCATCATTCAGTCCTTCACAAACGAGTAAGAAATCTGTGAAAAGCTTTCATATGACTAAGTAATGTCTTTATTTTCCTATAAAGATATCAGACATTGTAAAGTACAATATAGCTGTGGAATTATTTGATGAAATAAGAAATTGTGGGTTTGATATCACAATAAAATTATTCATTAAGAATGGCTTTATTTTCTGAAGAGGGGAATGGAAAAAACCAAAAAGTATCTGTCATATAGACATACACCCATTTTATAAATGGTTAGAAGTAACAGTAAAAAAATACACATGCATGTGCACACAGAGCCCTCAAGGACAGTGAAATACGTCAGTACTCTAAGTTGTTTCTAAGTAAGGGACATTCCTACGTTGATATAAATCAGTGCAGCTTTCTGATTTTGTGAACTCCACTGATTTAAGCTACACTGAATAACCAACCTTCTGACAGTTTCTTTGGAGTTATTCCTGGCACTGGAATGTATTGGTAAAGGTCAAAGACACATTCTGTGCTCTTATGTCAAGAGCTACCTCTATACAGAGTATTATGAATAAACTGACATGTAATAGAAAATAGTATTTTCTAGGAATAATGTCACCTTTACTCAGCTAGACATATAAGATGTTTTATGAGAGTTTAGTTTTAACTGCTTGTCCTGATCTAAACTGAGAGTGACTTCCAATTTACCAAGCTAAGAGGCATATTAGATACAATAAAACTATTTCCTGTATTTTCACAAGATATTATTAAACCTCCCTTAGTCAATCAGTTATTTCTGTTCCAGAATTTTATCTACCTTAGATCAGTGGTATTTTGAATCTTTTAATTTGTGGATTTAAAAAGACAGAAAGGCAAAAATAAAAAAAAAGTCAGCCCCAGATTCCACAGAACCATTTTGGAAATTTTCACACACACATTGCTGTGTAACATCTATGAATTTGCATTTGTACTACTGTCTTTCTTCAATCATTTAGAATAGTCATTCAGGAGTTTCAGACTGCTGTTTAAAAATCATTCTGCTACTTGTCTTAGTGTCCCAGTACTATGTAGTTGAGCTCAAGTATAATCCTTGAAAAAAACAGGGGACTTGTGAGCATTCAATTCATACTAATGTCCTTTTTCGAGCAGATGTACCAGATGTTGCTTGGCTTAGCAAAGCTCTTTCAATAGCTGTGTGTTCCTCATCATCACATGTATCCTTTCAAAAATTAGAGGATCGTCAATAACCCTGATATTTTAAATACCTGCTGTCTAATCTTTAACCATCAAATCAAAGTTTCCTTTGAACAGAAAACTGTGCTGTCAGTCTTTCACAAGGCAATATGCATTTGAATGTTCTAACGACTGCTGTTATGTTTGAAAGAGAAAAAATGAGAAAGAGAGTCTGTGGAGTAAGATATCCAAATAATGTGTAACTGTATGAATGAAATGTAGTGAATCCAAAGCTGTATTCAATATGCAATTCAGTGACAAGCAATCAGTTCACCATGTCTACAAAATGCTGCTTAATTGAAGAATTAAGCCCTCCACAACACCCAAAATTTAGCTGCTTTCTTCTCAACTGTTATAACAGGTTAGCCATCTATTCACATGCAACCACATTTCAAACTATCAAACTTTAAAGGTAATTTTTGGCACAAATAATTAGTTCCTAAGTAGCACCACAGAAAGCTAAGCACTCAATAAATTGCAGGTAACATCTTCCCTTGGAAGATATAAACAAAGGCTGAATAAATATTAGTCTTGGCTCATGGCCCCTAAGCTAAAATCCATATTTAGACTTAGATACATGGTTTCCAGGGATAAACATAGAGAAAAAAAAAAAAATGCACAGCATTATCTGTTACACAAGACCTAAATATACTCATGGGTTTTGACTTAGTTTATTTTCAATTTTATTAACCGACACTAACAAAAATAAGATCAAATAAAAGTACACAATATTTTGTGAGCTTCCTATTTCCCATGCAAATTCTATTCCTATCATTTTATTGGTCATTGTAATAAAATGCCAGCTCCTTGACACAAACCTTCTCTGGGATATTGAACAAAAGCGTGTTTCAGATTATCCTGAGCTATCATATTAGTCTAAAGTTAAGATGCTAATGAATGAACAAAATAGAACCTGTTATTGGTGGGGGAAATAAACAACTATGACCATGCAGGATAGCAGAGTAATGTCTCCTACTATAGTAGAGCTCTCACTAGTTGCTCTCTCGGGAAGACTTGGGATGAATCTCTCCAATTTGCTATCTGAAGAGAATAGTCTGTGCAGTTACCTAGTTAATCTACCTTTCTGCTCCTGAAATCATATTCTGCTCCTAATTCATCACCCAAGTCATCGTACTGGTCTTACAGAATAAAAATAAGATCTACAATAGGCTGTGATTATGCTCATCTCTGCTTAATTTATTTACTTTTCCAAATGAGCAAAAAGCCACTATTTGATTGATTTTGTGCCAAATTTTCTTCTAAAATTATGTAGATTTGTCCATCTATGGTAGTTTGGCCTGGGCTGAATGCCAGGTGCCCACCAAGGTTGCTCTATCACTCCCCTCCCCAGCTGAACAGGGAAGAGAAAATATAAGGAAAGGGTCATGACCTGAAATAAAGGCAGAGAGAGATCACTCACCAGGCACCACCATGGACAAAACAAATTTGACTTGGGGAAAATTAATTGAGTCTATTACTAATCAAAATCAGAGTATAATAGGGAGAAGTAAATCACAAAAACACCTTCTTCCCCAACCTCCATCATTCCTGATCTTATGTTTTGGATTTGCACTGAAAGCTATGTTGGTAATATAGGGATGCTTTTGTCACTTCTGAGCAGCACTTACACAGCATCGAGGCCTTTGAAGGAAGTTTAGGGGGAGCAGGGGGCATTTGGGGTGATGGTTTTTGTCTTCTCAAATCACCTTTATGTGATGGACCCCAGCTTTACTGAGGATGAGTGAACACTCATCTGCCCCCAGAAAGTGGTGAACTAATTCCTTGTTCTGCTTTGCCTGTGTGTGGCTTTTGTTTTACCTGTGAAACTCTACCTCAATACACAAGTTTTCATACTTTTACCTTTCTAACTCTCTCTCTCATCCCACTGGGAGGAAGTGACTGAGTGCCTGTGTGGAGCCTAGGTATTTGCTGAGGTTAAACGATGACAGTAAGTAACAGAGGGCTGTTTGCTTAATTTAACGCAGGACAGAGGTACAAAAATTTGTGTGTTTCTGTGGTGAAAATCCTGGGTCATAAAGATGATTAACAATATAAAAGTTTTGGGTTTTTTTGGTTTTTTTGGGTTTTTTTTCCACAAATTTGTAATCGCTGTTGTATCAATATGTGCAAAAATACTTCTGGTTTTATTTAGTGATAACTCTTACCTGTGCTTTAAGGAAAAAAAATATGCTAGTGTGTTGGAGAAGCCTGCAGTCCTCCCTAATACAATCTTTAAAACAAAAAAGTAGTTACAAAGTCTGATTTAAACCACCAACAGATGGAGAAAACTAAGAGATGTAGTTTACCCTCTGGTGTTGTGATTACCTGTTCTTGATTTTGTCACCTTTGATCACTCAGTGCAGCATGAACCTTGTTTGGTGATCTGAGTCACTGAAACTAACCAATGGCTGTTATACTCCATTAATAAATTAGTGCATTTAAAACAACAACCCTAGGGACATATTTGTAATAAGATGTGAGTGTCAATAGGCTGTCTTCTGGTGAAAGACAGAAGAGTGATTTGCTCTTAGAATAATTTAAATATTGTTCTGTTCTTCTACAGACCTTTCACGGTGGTTGTATCTTCCGGGTGAACCTAATCAGACAGCTGCAGACAATACAGGTCTATTAACAAAAAAACTATAATGAAATTGTTTTAACTGGGAAATAATTTTTTCCCATTTTTTCCCCTTTATTTTCCTTTTTTTTTTCTTAAGTTGTGTGTCTGCAGAATAAAATTTTGACAGACTTGCAAACCATGCACCAACCTGTCTGAGATTGGTGAAATGGCAGACACAAGGTCTAGCTTAACTACAACTAGTTGAGGATTTAAAAAATTAATTGTTTGGTTTGTTTTTTTTTTTTGTCAGAAAGTGCTATTTTTAGGAAATCCGTTAAGTTTTTTGATCTATTTCAACCAATTACATTAAGTGTTGACAGAATAGAATTCTTGGAAACCCTGCTGATTTCTTGTAAGCTTGCCTAAAATATTATTAAAGAACTACATATTCAGATTGGATTTCGAGACCAATTTACCATGCAGCCTGTTTCTGGAGCTACACAGCCTTTTTACAACAAAGTTAGTCCTTCCCTAAGGACAAATATTTATTTTACATCCTCTCCAAGAGCCTTGATTGCATGACCTAATAATCTCAGCAGTATCAGAATTGGCCTGAAGTACAGGAACTAGGAGTTGTTAATTCCCATCCTTTCTAATCAGTCTTCTTATTGAATTATCATTTTGGTTTTGTTCAGAGCAGCCAAATAGCAGTTGTTAGTCTTTCTCTCTTCATTTATTCCAGCCTCTTCAAAACAGAGTTAAGAATGGGTTTTCATTAAGCAAATGGCTTTTACAGATGCATTTGCAATACAAAATCTATTCTTAAAAGCTGAGACTCTCGGCACATGATACCCAGAGAATTTTAAAAATACTGGCACGGTACTGATTTGTAGATTAGTACTTGTGAGTGGCTCAAACACAATCTTTGTGGTTCAATACAACCCTTAAATTACCTATTTGCAGAGGATAAACACTAGATATGAGAAGAAAATATTGTTTATAATTCTTATATATCTCTTGGAAGTTTGCTGTCTTATAGCATTTATTTAACAAAGAGAAAAGGATGCTTCCATGTGTTCTTTAAAAATCAGGGAGCTGTGCTTTCATAATTGTTAAGCATCTTCAAGTATGTCAAAGATTATGTTCTTGAAAAGTTTTAAATGGCAACTTACCACTTCAAAATAAAAACTTAATTTGTCCAAACCATGTTTTTGAGCAATTGAATAAAGTACTGTTCCTTGGAAAAAAATTAAAAACGAAAGTAAATTAAACACAGAAATAGGGCTGATTGTCATTGTTAGCTTTGCTTCTTCTTTGGGATTTAATTTCTATGAGATTGAGGATAAATGCCTGCATTCATTTCAAATTTCCTCTCTGTAGCATGTGTTGGCCCCATGTTGCTTGCGATTGTGCATTCACTCTCAGATGCTGATACAAGCATACTCCTTTCATTGTGCACTAACACTGTACTAAAAGGTGAGAGTCTGAAGCTGTATCTCTTTCTCTTCATCCATGAAATCCTTTCCCATTTCAGAACGAGCAGCTGACAAACCCATATATATTGTATATATCCATATATGTGACAAACCCATTATCACCTCCCAGAAAACAGTTTGTTTTTGGAATTTTTCTTCCCGCAACGTCTTTTACATATCTTAATATAGTTATTATCTCCAAAACAGTGTTTATCTCAATTTTTGAATTTATTAAAAAAAAAAAAAAAGGATCAAAAAAGCCAAAAAAACCACCCCCCGAAAACCCTGCAACATTTAATGGGAATTGATCAGATGGACCCAGTCAGAGAGTTTTGGTCAATGACTCTACGCACAGGTGGAGACTGATATAATGTGCTGTCCCTCAGGGCTCTGACTTGGGATGAATGCTCTTTAATATCTTCATTAAAGACATAGATGGAGGGATTGAGTGCACCCACAGCAAGTTTGAAGATGACACAAAGATGAGTGATGCAGTTGACACAAGACAAGGACAGGATACCATCCAGAGGGGCCTGAACATAAAGGACCTGAAAAAACTTGAGAAGTGGACCCATGAAAAATTCATGAGACAGGTATGTTAAATACCAAATCCCATAATATTAAAAGAAAAGAAAGCACAAATAAGAAAAATGTGTGTGAATATTTTGTGGTGAATAGAAAAAAAAAGGCATGTATGACTATCTGAATGTGGAATACATTCATAAGTACATAGACTTATTTTGAGTTACTTTGGCCTATTTATGTCTTTAGTTCTTAAATCTGAATTCATGGTTGTTCTAAAATAATACTTGAAAGACCAGGCTTGGCTGGCATGTTTCCAGATAGACTCCTTACAATTAAAAAGTTTTTGGACCACACTATGCGGCATTGTCATGAAATGAACACAAACCCATCTGTGGTGACTCACAGTCACTTGATTGTTTAAGTGTGCTTTTTTCATTAAAAAACAAGCTAAAAACACGTTAATGATTACAATATACCTTTTCAATAAGCAATGAGAAAAATAGCAAAGGATTCAAAGATAATTATCCTATAAGAGCAATGTTAAAATTATCCTGTCACATCCCCATCTTTTTGTCATTGCATTAGCTGACTTTATTAAGACCTTTACAGGATCTGCTTTTAGAATCCCAGTAAACATTGAACATAGCTTCTGAAAGAGACATTTTGCAGTTGCCTTTGTGGGCAATAAATATTTAAAATAAAATCCTCAAACAAACGACACAAAAAATATGGTTTTCTCAGGAGGATCACAAGGAATTCCTCCAATTTTCTCATTTCTATCTCACAATGATTTGCTCCTTTTGTCTTCAGTCACCTACCTGCTCTGTCCATGCCCTTCCTTTCTAGTATTCAAACACTCCTTATTCCCAAGTTACTTTATTTATGTAATACCTTCCAGTTACATATCTAACTTTTGTCAGTGTCTCCCTTGGAACCTCTTTATCTACCATGAAATCTCGTAGCCTTTAGATGTCTTGCCCTCCAATTCACTATTCTTTTTAGATTAAGGTATTAAGATTTGATATCCTCTAGAATTATCACAGTCCAAAGGGTCAGTCCTCAGTTCTGATAACAAGATTCTCTCTTCTCTCTAGGGTAAATGCAAGAAAAAGTAAGTATTGCCTGTCCTGGTGGAACAAGCAATCAAATTGCCCTCATGGCCAAAGCTCTCCGACCCTTACAATCTTCTTTCATCCTACTTGCTGCTTGCTTATCTACTTCTGCAGACTCAGGCATCAAACTCTACAATTCACATTACCAGGCTGGGAGAATACTCGCTCTGCTTATCATGTCCTCCTCGGTGGAATGGGGTTGGAATGTCTCTCATTTGGGTGGTATTTGGTGATGTGGACCAGCCTGCTACTGCCCTAGTTATTAGACACTAGCCCCAAAGATGGCTGGCTTAATTAGGCAGTCCACCAGGGTGTAGGTTTCTCACTTGAGTGGCGATATTATATGTAGATTAAGAGGTGAAAAATTGAATCATGGTGCATCAATTATATCTAATACTTTCCTAGCAGGAATATATATAGGAATACATGTATTCACACAGGACATTCAGCGGCTCTGACACAGAGACATGATTGACTTGTTTAATGGGTCCTTTGTCAAACACCTGAACTAAATGTCTTTTACTTTGAATTGTAAAACCCAAATCAAATGTCTATGGTATTTTCCTAGATTTTATAAATATATATTGAAAAGCTCTGCTTAAAACAGGAAAAATGTCTCTCCGTGGAAGGACACTAATTATTTTGGGCAGTATTAGGCAAGGGTTTACCACCAGGTTTACATGAGGAACTGACTGACACTGGAATATATTGAATTGTTCTGAAAGCATAATTAGAGAAAGCTCACTCTCATAGCTATTAGCGTTATTTTTAAACCTGCTAAATATAGATCAGAAGTCAAATAAAAATATCTTCAAAGGCTTGTGATCATTCATGCGAGTCTGAAAGGTATTTGGGAATTCTCGGTCAGGACATCTTAAATATCATTGCCACGGGACTTTAGAATCATAGTACGGATGTAATGTTGCTTCAGGAAACACTTGAGTGACGTTTAGCATTTGATGTTTCCCTGGACTTCTCTGCAAAGATTAGAGAAGAAACAGTTTTAGATTCTGAGTCAATGTTATCACATCCAGAGTGATACAACGCAAAACAGAGAATATTATCCCAATGGCCTACAGGTGAAGTACATTTCTGTAAGAGAACTTTTTGCACTTCTGAAGTGTATGTATTAGAAAGGTTATGGGATTCTTCTGGTTTGCTAAGGACATTATTTTTGAGATGTTCATAAACAGTTCAGGTTTAGCCCAGAGGGAAATCTGGTATTTTAGAAATATAAAATGTACACTAGAAGTGATATAATTTCAAAGTGAAGCTTAAGGAAATCAAGGCTCATCTGCTGAAGACAGGACACAAGAGAAAAAAAAAAAGAAAAAAAAGACAAACCTCACCAAAACACAGGAAAAAAAACCCTGTAAGACAAATCAGCATTTATATTCTTTTTAATATTTTTCAATATTTCCAGTCCTTTTGAATAAAATGCAAGGAGAAATGGCTGGTTTGCATAAAAAATATGTGCTATGAAGTTAAGACTGGTTTTACAGGTTCACTTCTTAACAAGAGATTCAAGCTGCAAACATGAATTCAGAATCTGAAGAGATCTGTAGAAGATCTGTTAGGACAAGGCTGTCCACAGTGGCTAGATCATGGAAATAAGAACTGTCTTGAGTTTCATTGCTACCACTAATTTGTGTGGTTCACGTTTTAGAGAGTGTGTCCCAGCCTTGGAACATTGTGAGAGGCATATTCCACTTGTGAGAGGCATATTGCAGTCACATCCCTCAAGAACAGCAAGAAGCATTCTGTTATTAATACGTGTTATTAATAAATACATACTCTGTACATATATTGTTTACCTCAAAAGGCAACTTTGATGGAGAGGAAGGGAGGTAGGAAGGTAGCTGTGTTTTAAGGAGTGAATGAATGAGGAGTTTTTTAAGGGTGAATGAAGGTGAGAGACACCTAGGAGAGTCACTTAGTTACCCTGAAAAGCTCAATATCTGTAAGATTACTGAAAAAAAATTCCATATTCACTAATACTTGTTCAGCTACATGTAGTAAATATGCTCTGGAAAGTATTCACAATCCCTTTTGTTTGCTTTCTGTGACTATTCGGGAGAATAATATTTGATGAAAGAGATAGTGTTCCAAACTCTTTTGCAAATATGTATTTACGGGAGGAGTATTTGCATGGGGATCTTGAAAGCTGAGATTTTTCACATAACAGTAGAGTTAACCCATATGTTTCCTAATCCTGCAGAAAATGGAAAGAAGCTGTTCCATCATTCTGTTTCTCTGTACTTTTCTCCTTAGTTAGTACATCATGTGAATAATCCTAAAAACAGTAACTTCCAAAAGACTACTTGCAATGGCAAAATTATCTTGAAAGACATGAGTTTCAGGAAGGGACAACCTATTAACTGGAGTCAAGATTGTGGTAATTTATCTGTGATAAAATATTTAGAACTCAATTTATTTACCCAGATAGAGGTATCTAGTAATGTGATGACCTGCACTGTTGTATTTTCAACGATTTTATGAATAATTATTCAGAGATATTTCATTTGGAATTTCAAATTCATGAAATGGTCACATGATGCATGATATTAATAACAGAAATTATTGGCCTTTAATATTTGTTTGCTGTGTAATACTGTTAACAACAGTTTTATTGAGGAAATTGAGACAGTGGCAGGGAATAAAACAGGATTTTATAAATCTAAAATTAAGGCTATATTTCATAGGAAAGGCATTTAAAATAAATTTAATATGAATGATTTTATTATGGTACTGTTATTACAGTATTACATGCAAAAATGATACTAATGTAACAAATTCAAAATTTACATAGATTACAAAAATGTCTTTTCATAACTCCTAATACAAAGGGTTATAGATGACCAGCTACATGGATACTTATCTGTCCTCTAGCAATAGGAAAGGGATGCAGTAACAGCCGTGAATGATGTATTAAATTTGATTTAGCAGGAATGTTCATTTGATTTAGCAACATGTTCACATGTGCACGTGCACACAGCAAATCCCACGTCTCAGTGTTCCTTTTACAGACCAAAATGATCCAAGTTATATCCCATTTTAATAAACTGAGGTATTAACGCAGGTTAACAAAGTGTTAGGAATCAATGACTGGTAAAAATTCTTCAAGTATATCCCCAGTTCTCAAACAATCCCTATGTGAGAAACAATACTCGCTTCTCCTTGGAGTTTTATAACTTTAGTAAGGGGCAATAGAGAACAAAGGGCACTTACAGCAAAAATCACAGGGCCAGGGTGCTTGGCTCACAGCCAGAGGCACACCCACTTACACAAATTTCCCAGTTATATGTTTAAATCTTATACACATTAATAAAGTACAATGCATATGTATGGCTAATTTACATCCTTTCTCAGAAGGAATTAGCATAATTCTTCCCCCAATCTGCCCTTTAGAGCATGCACATTATCTTCAGGAGTCTTCTCTGATGAAGTCTCAAGTTTCTTCCTTGCATCTGAACTTTTTAAAAATTTCTTCAAAGCACGAGTATTGATAGTCTTGTGAGGTTTTGTTTTCTTTTTTCTCCGGAATTCAGCTAGTTGGGAGTCCTTTCTCATTAGTTCCTCCTGCTGCTTCTCTTATGTAGCCATACTTGGTTATTTTTGAGATTATCACTCTGTCTTTTCGTTTATTTAAGCATTAAGCGATTAGTTAAGCATACTAGCTATTATATAGTATAAAAGGTTTACAATTCAAGCTACATAGGTATAGAGAGTTACAATTCAGACTACATAGGTATTTTGTAACTCCAGCTATATAACTTTAACCTTAGTTGTAATGTTAACAAGTAAATATCTGTATAGCGAAGTTATTCCTAATATGCACATATTATTTCCTAATATCTTCTAATACATAGTATTTCCTATATTTCACTGCCTGTGAAAGCCAAGGCTATAAGATCTGTTTATCACACCTATGTGTTGGTTTAACACAGTCTGTTTTCTTGGTGAAGGGGGGAAGCCACAGAGGTGGCTTCTGTGAGAAGACGCTAGAAACTACCACGGTGCCCAACACAGACAATCCCTGATGGCTCTGAAGATGGATGTGCTGCTGGCCCAGTTAGAGAAGTTGGCAGCACCCCTGTGATGACATACTTAAGACAGAAAAAAACCCCTGCCAAGGGGTGGTGAGGCGGCCGCTGGGGGCCATGCTCGGTGTGGCCATGGGGATGTGTCACCATGGATGCTGCCTTGCCTGGCATGGCCTGCAGTGAACTGTGCCTGCCTGGCTGCTCCTAGTGCTGCTGGCGGAAAGGCAGGAGTGGTGGCAGGGCTGTATGGCTGTATGGCCATGCAGTGGCAGTGGGACCCACCTCACCAGGGCAAAAACATGGCAAGTAATTCCCCAACACATAACCCAGATGAGATCAGCTTCTCAGCACTGCAAAGTCCTGTAGAAATCTTTGAACTGGTGGAATTTTTTGGTAATGATATTTACAAGTAGCAGGAGAAAGAAGTGAGGACATATGGCGGAAGACAACATGGCGAAAGACAACATGGCGACACCAAGGTCATTGGAAAGAAAGAGGGGGAGAAGGTGCTCCAAGCATCGGAGTTAAAATCTCCTGTAAGCTGTGATAAGGACTATAATAAAACAAATTATCTCCCTGTATTCCATGAAGTCCATGGGGATATGCAGAGATCCACTCACAGCCCATGAGAAAAAGTGCTCATGCCAGAGCGAGTGGATGCCAAAAAGCTGTAATCTAATGGAAGACCCAAACAGAGAAAGAGGACTCTTGCTTCTAAACTGGAACAGCTTATACTTAAAAGGCTACACCTCATGGGCTAAAATGACCCACTCCATGCAATTTTAGGAAGACTGATTTGCCCGTGGGAGGGACTCATGTTACAGCAGGTTGGGTGGGACTGCTACTCCTGAAAGTTAAAACCACGCTGGAGAAGTTCACAGATCACTGTCTCCCATGGGAAGGATCCCATGGCACAGCAGAAAAAAGAAATTCCTTTCCCTAAGCAAACTGAAGAAAGATTTCAAGTGAGAAATTAACAAAAACCCTCATGCCCTATCTTCCTGCACTGTTGGTGGGAAGGAGGGAGTGGCTGCGGGGGAAAAAGGTGTTTTATGAGGTTATGTTAGTTCTCATCATCCTCTTCTGATTCTGTTAATAATAAATTTTCTTTATACCATTTAAGTTTAAGCCTACTTTGCCCTTAGAATATTTTCTCCTAATCCTGAACTCATGATCCCTTTGATTTTTTCCCACTGCTCTGCTCATCTACAGCAAAAAAGAATGAGTGAATGGTTTTTCGTGGGTGCCTGGCATTTGGCCATTGTCAAATGGAAACACCCTATACATACGTCCTTAAAACATTTTAGAAAATGTGTACACCAATGAACTAGAAGGGAAAGGACTTGTGCTTAAAATCTGTGCCAAAGGAGAACGATATTCCATAGTCTTTCCTCTCTATGCGCATTATCCACACATAACTGTAACTCCAATTGCTGCAAATTTCAAGTCTTCTGTACCAGTAATTTAAGGACTATACACATGACATTCAGCAATGCCACTGGGGAATAGTAAGTGAAGTAATTTCATTGTTTAGAAATTCCAGAAAATCACAAGTGAAATATAATCTAACATTATTGTCATTTTTATTCACTAGAGTAATCAACATTTTTTTTTCTTTTCTTTTTTTTTTTGACAGACAGAAATACCAAGAAATTGACAACACTGTCTGAAATTTGAGGAAATACATCTAAAGAAGGGAAAAAAATCTGACACATGGAATTATCATCTGACTGATATTTTTAGACTCTTATCATTCAGTGGTGACCCCCTCTGCCCTTCCCAAATGGTTGAGGTTGAAAAGGATCTCTGGAAATCACCCAGTCCAAGCCCTTACTTAAAGAGGACCATCTAGAGCAGGTTTCTTGGGACCAGATGGCTTTTTGTCCATTCTTTCTCTCCCAGGATGGATATTCCATAATCACCCTGAGAAACCTATGACAACGCTCTCTCACCCTCTTGTTGCTGAAGTGTTTTCTGATGTTCAAAGGAAAGATCCTGTCTTTCAGTTTGTGGCCAATTTCCTGGTCCTGTCACTGGCCACTGCTGGAAACAACCCGGCTCTGTCTTTGCCCTCTCTCTTCGGGTTTTGGTATAAATTGTTTAGATTCCCCCCAGAGCATTCTCTTCTCTATGCTAAACAGGCTATTTCTGTACAAAACCAAAAAGGATTTTATTTAATGTTTTCAGACATAATCATTCTTAAATATGCTTGCATAAATGTGCCAGTTCAATTTTAATCAATAACAGGGACATTGTATAATAAAATCTGCATTGCTCACTTCAACATTGAGGTTTAAAATAAACCTAAATTATAATGTTACCACTGAGAAGAATTCATTTTCTAAAGGTAATAAACCAAAACTATGTCTTTCACCTTCAAGTGGAAAACAAAAAAATAAAATAAAAATTGAAAGTCATTCTTATAACCAATCACTAAACTACTGAGAGGAGAAAAGGTGTGCATATTATGACAGAAATCAAGGCAATATTTTTTAAAAAAAGGTGGTCAGAATGGAGGAACAGGTATCCCGGGTTAAATTTTAAAATGGTCTTCTGAGGCAGAGAGCAGAGAAATCAAATAATATAGAAAGAGAAGGATTGATATGTATTGAGAAATTCTTTAAGGACTCTGAAATGCGCTGTTTTCAAAACAAAATAAAAACACAAAAGAACAGCAGGAAAAACAAAAGAGTAAGTAGAGATAGAGAAAGATAAGAGTACAGAAGGGAAAAGTAACACTTTCCTAACTAAGGTTCAATCTTAGGATAGTCTATGAAAAGCAATGGTGAACCATATTCAACACTGCAATAAAAGCTCTTTTCAATGCATTCAAATTGATTAATACCTAGGATACAAAAGTGGAATCTCCATTCCTGTTTTTCTGACATTCAGTGCATGTTTTGACCACAAGAATTGTACAAGTGCATCAGTAATATTTCAGTTAGTACCAGTACTTTTGCATCTTTTTCTGTATACATTACTAATTTTACAAATTAAATTGAACTGTAAGTCCAAATCAGGATTTTCACAGCACTCAATGGCGGGAGGACAAGAGACAGCACACACAAACTGGGAAAAAACAGGTTTTGATTTGATATGAAGAAAACGTTATGCACCACGAGGACGGTCAGGCACTAAAACATGTTGACAAGACAAGCTGTCAGTGTCCAGCCTTTGATGTTTTCAAGGCCAAGCAGGATAAAGCTCTGAGGAACCTACTTTGATGTCATACCTGTCTCAACCACTTTCAGTAGGTAATGAGACCAAAGACCTCCCAAACTTCTTTCTAACCTGCATTATGCTCTAATACTGTGGTTCCACCAAAAATAGAGATGCAATTTTACATCTGAGCAGTTTGAACTGACACACCCTTTCTCTGAAAAAGGTTTATAAATTTGGACTTGCTGCCATACCAATGCTGTAAGATTGGGTTTGGTCATTTTTCCGTATGAGAACGTCAGGCTTATGCTTCTTAGCAAAAAATATCATTTCTAGACAAACCCTCTATATCTCCATTTTGTGCCATAATACAGAGTATTTTATAAGGGCATTGTGAGGATACAGTCTTTATTATATGTGAGAAGCTAAATTTATGTAGTTATGAAAAGCCCATAATCACGAATTAAATTAAACAAATCGCATTTTAAATTTTACCAGGTAATTACATCTCTTATCTAAGAAAAAGCAGAAAACTCCATTTAGTTCAGTAAGATAAGCCTAGTCAGGAAAATGGGAAGCTAAACGTGACTTCACTTTGATTTTGGAAGAAAGTTAGTAGCTTGAAAGAAAATCATTACCATCCTAGCTTGCATAAAGCATCAGAGAAGAGTCTGGTAATTTAAATGAGCCCCAAAAAGTCCACAGAAGAGGATAGCTTTGAGCTGAGCTGCATATCTCTTTTACTTGTGGAGTCATCTTTTGCATCTCATGTCTTTAGCATATAATACTGAGGAAAGCTCAGGGTGTGGCCAGATGAAAAGGATGTTCTTGGGATCTCTTGCTTTTCCTCTGAATCAAGTTACATTCAAAATTTTTTTTTTGTATTTTTTTTTTTTTTTTTTAATCAGACATTTCTCTCAGAAAAGCTATCTGTGAGCAAGTGAGAGGAGTCCATCTGACAGTCCAAACCAGCTGGCATCCCATGAGAGAAGCCATAGCTGCAGGACCAATGAAAGGAATATTATCAGGCTCAGACAGTATACTCCATTCCCACGGGTGGGATTTGCACTGTATGTGACATGCACGTGTGAGAGTTTTCCAGGCTGCTGTCTTGGGGCCAACCTGAAAGGAATCTGTTTAGCCAGGCTAATAGCAAGTACTGAGTATTCATGTGCAAAATATTCATGACTGACTAGGTTTTAATGTTCTTCCATATTTCTCTTCCTCTTAGGAATAGAGATCTGAAGATCATCTCTTTAATTTTAGTCATCCAGAAGTGAGGCTTGTTAGGAAAGAAGAAGCTGCCCTCTGAAATTGCTTCCATTTCCAGTGATAATAGATAGAGCCTTGATGTCTATCCCAAAGCTGGAAAAAAGGAAATTAACTGAATCTCACACAAAGTACCTGCCCATAATGGTCTAGAAATATTGTAGCAAACTTGGGAACTGGGTGTAGATCATCTAGGTTCTTATCCAGTACTTCAATCACAAGACTATGTTTTGTTGACTACATGTAATTCAGAAAAAAAAAAATAAATAAAACCATCCTGCTTCTATTATCATTATCTCATCTTTTGGAAAGCATAGGCCAGTCTTTCCCAAAAGTGGGAGTTGGTGCCTGATGACTTCTCAGATCACTATTCTTAGAGAAATAAAACCATAATAAATTTTTTTTTAAAAAACTGCAAGATAATAAGATCTATCTAAAATGTGCATGGGAATAAAGCACTACAGATCACTGTCTTAGGCTCTGCACAAAACAAATTGATCTATAGATTCCTCTTTCATAATAGCTACCTCATTTACAACTTGAGTTTTCTTTCTGCTACAGTGGTTCTTATAATAAGCTCCCCTAGTGATTTTTGAAACATCGGAAAAATCTAACCATATTTTGTCCAGCTGTTCAGAAAAATTAACAATGCCAGTGCTAAATTTAGTTAACATAGTAGCTAGAGCTGAAGTGCATGTCCAGAAATCATTTGTATGTAAGAAGTTGGTGTTCCCAATCCAATGCCAACTTAGGGGGAGAGACAAAGGTAGCATCCTATGGCATTGAATCAACTCTCTTTACCAAGGTCTATTCGTAGTTATTTATGTATTTTTATATTTTATTTTCCCTGCTCATTATGCAGGCTTTGTGTTAAGCTCTATAGCTGCAGGGGATATGCAGGCACTGACTTGGTCATGATGTTCTGTAGCTGAGAAACTTTATATTTGACATACATGCAGAGATATTGCACTAAGGATCTTCATTTACCCTGCTCAGATATTCTGTGCAATTTTCAGCAGCTAATGCTTTACCAATAACTGCAAAACCAATGAAAGGGGAAGCAAGAAAAAAAAATGTTGTTTAGGCACGTAGACTGTCACCCACAGGAAAAATTAATAAATCCTCAGAGTGAAGTTGCAATATGCAGGTGAAATTAAATCTCCTCTTGTCAGGAAGAGACCAAATGAGCACTGCTTCAGTCCTAGTTGAAGCACCAAGAGAAATATGAAGAATATGAGAGAAAGAGGAGGGAAGAGGAGGGAAGAGGAGGGAAGGTTAACCTAGGCAGCCACTGAAGAAAGGACAGCCTATCTATCCCATGAAACAGATCCATTTTCTGTCAAGGGTTAATAATTCAGTCTCCAAACATGTAAAGTCAAAGAAGTGCAGCGCAGATCAGGGCCACAGGCAGCAGTGGGTGGTTTCAATCTCTGCAAAGCCAGGGAGCAGGGAACCAGCCCATCATGAAATCTTTATATCCAGGACTCTTGGGCTTCACTGCCTTATTCTAGGTCCTCTGATCTATTTGCTACAAATAATTTACAAGGTGAGGGAAATTCCCCAGCATCTCATGCATGCAGTGAAAACAAAAGCAGTATTTCACTGAACTTCTCCACTATGGTCTTATCATTCATGAGATCCCCTTTTAAATGTCTTGTCATCAAACAGTACCACCCATTTTCTAGCTGGATGATTTTGATGTATTTTAATAACTTTTCACTATCAGTTTGAGCATCCTTTGCAAGATGCTCTTCAAATTCTTTTTTTGGCTCTTTTAATTTCCTGCCTCTATCTGACCTGTTATGTATTATGGATTTTTCTGTTCTCCTCAGCGGAAAAAGCTTTCCAATTTTTAAATGCCAGCATCTCCTGTATGAAAGTCTCTCTAAGTTTTTTTATTGATCAATGCAAGGGTTTTAGTTGGACAGTTTTTTGGGGTTTGTTTGTTTGTATGTTTTCTTGCTTTGGGTTTTTTTTTTGTTTGGTTTTGTTTTTTGTTTTTGTTTAGTCTTATCTAGTCTTCTAATGCAGTATTTTAAACTCGAGTTTTATTCCTTTGTGGATGCATCCTTTCATATTTTTGCTTTTCTCTTTTTTTCTACCTTTTTAATTTCTATGTGTTTCTCTTTCTTACAATTGCATATCTGTATGCTACATTTGTTTAACCTATCATTTCCCACTACAGTGGAAAACCTACTTGAAATGTGTCTGATATTATAGAGTGACATTCCTAGTAAAACCACCTGGACTAGACCTACTGCAAGGTGGAGACCTCTGGACCTCTCTCAAAAGAGAGGAGAGGTGAGGAGAGAGGAGGAGAGAGGAAGGCTTTCATGGAGAGACCTTGTGAATGGCCTTATCTTTACAAATTTTGTACTGTTTACCCAACAAGCTCAATGACATAAACAGTTACAGAAAGGTTTAACTGAATAAGAATTAGGGGGCATAAAGCAAGAGTGTTCTTTTTCCATTTGTAAGTAATCTTTATTTTTTTACTTACTTGTAACTTTTATATCCAGTAAAGGCAAACAAAAGTACCATCTGACTTAGACAACTGGTGCCATGTGTGATATATGATCAGCCTTCAATAGTCAATTCAAGCAGTTCAGGTGCTGAAAATTTTCACACTAATATGTGCATGATTATGAATAACTAGGAGATATATAAAGACAGAATTTAAATCAGAATTTTGATTATTTCTAACTAATTCTAGTGTTAGTGCATTTTTGACTCCATGGTAGCATATCCAGTAGTCTCTGTCAGAGCACATCATACTGTTCCTATTGCTTTCTTTTTATAGTGAAAAAATGCGAATAGCCTGACACATAAAAGGATTTAGGATACCTTATTTCCCTAATATATTAATTTCTGATATATACATAGGTGATTTTTAGTCATGTGTGATGTTCAACTGTAAGTATTAGAATAATATTTTTGCTAGTATTTAATCTTTGGTTTACCACACAAAAGAAAATTATTAAAACTGCTACTTTGGGGAAGAGGCAAAAATAAAAAAGTCTGAGAAAAAATGGTTTTTACTATATGACATATTCCAGTGGATATGTTCTCCACCTGGCTTGAAAATTCATATTGTTTTGATGCAATTGACTATTATAGAGAACTAGGATAAATATGTAACTTTAACAAGATATAGTTCTATTCCTCATAAAAGCACAATTCTCTAGTTTGTATTACTATCTTTTGTTTTGATGGAAAATATCAGAAAGAAAATTCTTTACATTTTCACATAATCGTTACCTAAAACAAAAAAAAAGAATTAAAATATTGAACTCCTGCCCACATATTTGGTGTACCTTACATCTGTTTAAGAACCCCTGCTTTTGTAAGGTAAGAGAATCCTATGCTTTCAAGGGTCAGTCATCACAAGTCTGAGGAGAGGTGATATAACCTAAATAGTCTAAACGAAAGGAAAGGGCTACAGGGACACATATTTATAGCTTCCTCACGGACCAAAAAAAAAGAGTTGTGGATTGGACCAGGTTGTTATTGAGGCTGAAGAGAAAAACCAGGCAATGCTGCAGTTTTGTCTCCTTTTACCACCAAACTTCATATCTTTCTCAGAATCCTCAGATCTGACTTTCTCAGAGAATTCTCAGCGGTGTCAGCTTGACCAGCCAAATTGGGGTTGGCTTTGGTGTTTCCAAAGGGCAGTGGAGGCTTTCAGGTGACTGGCAGAAACCACCTGTGTAATGCAGTCATTCATAGTGCTTTATCATCTATCACAGTGATAACTAACACAGCATGACTAAAGGGAAATGACACCTGACTCCTACTGTTTGCCAAAGAGCAGAAGCATTCAGATGGTGATTTAGGGAGATTTACCATGTCTCAAATGAAGAAAAATCTCTTCTCAAAATACACTAACTCAAAAATTGGAATAGTATGACATTACTGGGAGCCTATGATGTGAACTCAGTGTGCCATCAGATGGTAGGATATGAGCCAGTTCTAGACCAGAATGGTTGCTCTAATGTGGCATGGTACACAGTTCCTGAAAGGCAATGGATATCAATTTAGTAGACTTAACTATTGACTCTCAAGAACTTCCAGAGTGCTCAGTTAAAACTTTGTGCCAGTGAACTCAAATTTAACTTATGTAACTTTGTTAACGCTGTAGAAGTTGGTGGCAGAGCAAGGAATCGAATCCTGATCACCAGAAGCAACAGGCATGCTAATGCTGGATTATCAGTCCCCCCATTATTGATATTCGTTAATGCCACCACTGCTCACACTGAGATTTCCTTTGCAATACTGATAGTTCCCTTGGTAAAATGGAAATCATGCAGGTGCTCATCAGTGTAAGAACAGGTGGTAGAAGCCTGCATTTAAAATGTGATCAAATGTTTCAATTCAGAGATAGAAGATTTACTGTTCCCGAATTTAGCTCAGAATAAAGCCAAACTGACAGCTAAGAATGTCCAGCATGGCCAGATTTTTTTCCTGTTATGTTTTGTCACCATGTTTATTCTTTTGCTATCAGTGTTGCTGCTTTATTCCTTGGCAGCAACAGCCTCCTTTATGATATAAATACTGCATTGTCTCTCTTATCTCCTCTTCTTCAGCCTGACAACATCAGTACTAAATCCCTAATAAGTTAGTTGCTTAATACATTATAAAAGCGTGGGTATTGATAATATTCTCACATATCCTGGTGCCTAAAACTTCTAATGCTCTATTCCCCTGTGTTTCCAAAATTTCTCCTTAAGTTTTATACATACCCAAGGACAGTTTATTCATATTTATGTCAATTACTTTCCCTAAGAAGAAAGAAATACACTGGTCTATTTTCTCTGGATATTATATTAGTTTAGAAGATTGGAAACTTGTATCTATTAGAAATGTGTCTTAACAGCAAGGAGTTTATCTTTCAGGAGAAATTGTAGGTTGGTAATCTGAGAATCAGTGTTCTTCTGCATATCCTTGCAGCAGACTTGGCATGTGCAGTAACCACAGAAGTGTCTTTACATGGTTTTTGCATGACCTTCAGAGATCATTCCAGATGGGAGAGACCAGTTAGGAACTTCTGCAGAGTTCCCAAAGCTCATTCACTCAGTTTGAGACCAAGCAGGATGTCAGTTGCATGTGCTGTTATCCTTTACCAAGGACAGGAATCAGTCCAGTAATTTAGCACTTCAAAGGTCTGACTGACTTTCAGATACTACTGATCTGGTCAAAACACTGAACAGTAACAGACTGCACATCATATTACCAATCTTGTGAGGTAGCTTGGGAAAACTTAATTGTGTAAATAAGAAGAAAAAGCATATTTTCAGGTATCAGTGGGACTGTCAATCTTATTTTCATAATATTAATATTCAAAAATAAATCAAAATCAGAACTAAGGAAACAAGGGTTGTCTATTAGCATTCATTTTGACAAAATATCTCCCAGTTTTTTTACTTTTTTATTTAGTTAATTTATTTTAATATCTAATAATACAAAGTCTTAAGTAAACAGGAAAAATAATGGTGTGTAAAACAGACTATAATAAGGCATACACAGTACAGTCTTTAGGGAAAATTTGTGCCTTTCATAGTATCTCTTGAAGATAGAATCAATTTTTCTTTTTTCTGCTTCTTTACCAATTATCCATTTTTGCACAGCTCCCTTAAGTAATACCAAGCTATTTGGTATTGAGGTTTACTTCAGTCAGCAGCTCTGACTTACTGATCGAGTCAGCTTTCTTGTTTTTGGCGTGTTGAGCTCCTGTGTTTCAATTATTCCCTCATCATTTTACTTCCTGTCTTCTACTCTGCCATACTTTTGATAAAGTAGAGAGTCTTGTGGGGCTATAAAGCCATTGAATCATCTTGCACTGTAACGATGGATCTGGATACTTGCCACCAGGGCAAAATGTTACTAGATTAAAATTGAGACAGCTATATTTAAGAGAGAGGGTAGTTTTAATTAAGAGACTGTACTTACACTAAAAGGTTTTATATATGTTTACAAGTTTCTGGCATTCCTGCTGAAGGAGAGACAACTGTGAACCTGAAGAAATAAAATAAATCTGTTCCTTTCTCTCATCTTTTTTTCTTCATAAGCATGTGACAGAAAAAAAAATGCTGTCCTAGTTGTAGAAGACCAAAGAGAAAGAAGTGATGAAATATATTGGTTGGTCTGGTGGGTGGAGCTTTACCAAAGTTCAGTATGCTTTATGAATTCAGTGAAATAATTGCACCTCTATTCTACACAGAGGACAAATACACTGAATGAAATCAGTCTGGACAGTAATAGATCAAAACAGATCAAAAAAGAAGACTTAGCAAAAAAAAAGACTTTATAATAATTGTGCCTCAGTCAGTATTCAAGGTATTTTAATGTTCATCTTGTCTGAGTTTTTACTTCAACTGTCAATAGAATGTTTTTATGAAGGTGAGCTACACTGAGTGCTGGCAAAACCACTTTGCTAGAAAATAGAATTTTCTGCCTTGAAACAGTTTGGGTAAGTTAAATGCCATTACAGTAAATACTGTTTCAGATTTTGCACTTGATTTGGGAAAAAAAATCCAAAAGGTCTGGAAAGGAAAGAACTACAGCAAAGAGCTGAATTTTACTTTAAATAAATAATATGAAGATTAAATATTCCCTCTTCTGTCCTTTTTAAATTGTGTGTGACAAAACAAGGATTGACTGCAATAATGAAGTTTTTGTGAAGATTTCTCACATTTATGAATTGCTCGAGAATTTCCAAAGCTGGCTTATTTTACATAAAACATAAATTATTTGATTTTTCTTCCAAACTTGTCTTCAGTTTTCACCTGTTCAACAGCTGGTACATTTTCTATTGGCCCAGATCTCCAAAATTTCTGCATCTTGTATGACCAAAAATTGTGTTGTCGTACAAATTAACTGTGTTTGATAAATGCCTTGTTTTTTTCATGATAGATGGGGTTTGACAGTACCACCAGCTGCCTCAGAACTAGGCAGATAGTGTCTGGTACATTCTTTTCAGGACCTCTTTCCTACTAATTGGTCTTATTTTTAAATCTCTTACCTCCTGTTCCATGCTTTCCTCTCAGCTCCAAATCAACTGATTTATGGCACTTCACTTCCTTCTGCTTTCAACCTCTATTTTTTCTCAAGTAGTTTTGCTACAGGCCAGTCTTAAATATTTAGGACTTTGTAGACCTACTAGACTCAGCTATCAAAAAGCCGTGCCTAACTTGAGATTGGGTTAGAAATCAGGTCCGTTAACTGCAACACAATCTCTCTTTGCCATCTGATTCTGAGTTTTTAAATATTCGTTTGAAAACCTATAATTTTAGTAAGAATTTTTTGCTACTCAGTCTTGAAAAGCTGATGTTATCATGCTGTTAAATATACCTGTAAAACACAACCAATATCAAGAAAATAGACAATTAATTTGTAATACCTGCTAAATTTTTGTTCTATGTGGGCAAATGCGAACTGAGTACAAGTGCAGTTGCATGGATGAAGCTCTTTATTTGTTTTTATACTGGAAAGGATAGCAATTTGTTTTAAACTGAAAGTAAAGACTAGGACTGACAATGAGATTTGCTCAAATATACACCAAATGCTAACTTAAAATAAATGCTTATACAATGACAAGCTTGTATCTAAGTTAAGAAATTCACATGCTATTAACTCTTCTTTACAGTCTTACTTCTATTAACAGTCTTTACAATTTGTCCTACAAATGTTCAAATCATCAAAAGTTTCTTTCTTCATCATCCACCCAATTAAGAAAGCCTCTAATAGTTGAGTTTGACCATAGAATATTTTCAGAACTTGGCAATTAATTCCCCCCAAGAATTTCCTCTTAGGCAGAAAAGCCTTAGTCCTACGTATCTTCATTTACTGTTGCTCTTCTTCCTCTTCTGTGTCAAATAAGCTTATTCAAATCTCTTTGTTTTTCATTTTTTGACAAAGTGCAACCTGTATTTTAATATCTCTTTATGAAGGATTCTGTGGAAAGATAATGGTTAAAGCTGTGAAACTCATGCTTTAGCCTCTCTATCCCTATCTCCACCTCCCTGACTCTATTTATTTTGAAATATATGTTTGTATTCCACTTGTGTGACAGAAACTATCCTGAGTTACTAGCTTTAAATTGCATGTGCACCTTCCACTGTGGCGTCCATGAATTTCTCACTTTTCAGAGTTTGGCTGACAAGAAAATCTGCAAGCCTCTCACAGGAACCCAAATCAAGAAAATAGACTTCCTAAAAAAGTTCTCCGTGCCCGAAGCCTGTCAGTGTTTAGCAGGCATTCGGACAGTGTCCTCAATAATATGCTTTAACTTGGCCGATCCTTAATTAGTCAGGCATTTGGATTACATTATCCCTTCGAAATGAAAGCCTAGTCTAAAACCGTGACTCTCTTCCAGAGCCAAAAATGGACCTAGTTTCCTTGTTCTCTGCAGGATTCAGCACCTGCCTTTTTCTCTCTTTTACAAGTCTCCTCCATGTGTACTGGAAGTGCATTCAAGCTCTGCATTCAATCCCCTCATGACACTGACTGCTGCTTTTTAAATATATGGAGATAAAATTTTACTGTATTGAAATACAATTTTGCTCAGGTTGTGAGAGGCTTCAAGTCCTACAACACACAAACTCCCTCTGCTACTCCTTTGCTTCATTGTCCTTCTCTTTCCAAACATTCCTTGATAAGAGATATTTAATAATATATTTCATTCCTTAGTTTTATCTTCTTTTCTTTATTTCTAATTCAGTGTAATTATAACAGGTTTTTTTAATCACTATTTTCTCCTGGTATAAATGAAGACAATGTCATTGATCTGTTGAAAACTCCAGCAATGTGAAAAATGAGTGCTGAAGTCTTTACTTCCAAGTATCATTTCTGGGGATTTTTCATATGAAAGGCAGTCTACACAAGTCTACACACAAAGGAGGATTGTGGAGCAGGTAAAATACATGACAATAGTTATATTTCAAAACACTGCAGTTCACTAGACAATACTGAAGTGTCTTTAGAGACATGCTTAGAGTAGCTAAGCTGTGTTATGTGTTTGATTTTACTGAATAGTATTATAGCCCTGTATATACAGTCCTGGTACAGATGTTCAACTGGGTTAAATCAGCATAATATTATTGACTCAAGTGAGCCCATTCAAATCTCAGGTTTGTTTTGCATTTTTTACCAAAGAGAAACCTATGAGTATTTTAAGGATCTGTTAATAAAAGATGCTATAAAGAGGTAATGGTTACAGCTGTGAAACGGGTACTTTCTGGATAGATGTACCATAATTTTTAAAACCTGCTACTTTTGTTTGTACTTTGCAAGGCACTACACATTTTTCTCCCTCTGTGCAGTGCATTTACTTCTAAGGGCAGGATTCATGGGAATACTTATGAAGGGGACTACAGACGAAACTGTGATTGCCACTGCACTTGCATCAGCAGCGAGCAGAGTTCAAGCAGCTTGTGAGGTAAAGCAATAGTCCCTGCAGCCCACTGACACTCCTGCCTCCTGGTCAGTCCTCTGCCCACTTTGTACCAGCATTTAATCAGCTGGAGGACCATCTGATGTCATCTCTCTCCTCTTTTCCACACACACATTCTGCCTTCTTCTTCAGATATTAAGCAAGCAGTTATTTCAGGTCTCAAATATATCTTTGGTTAACATGAGGGTGTGTTTGAGGCTGAAAGATTAATTAAAATATAGCACTGACACCCTCCTGACTGTTTCCCCATTTTCTCCACAATGAACTTTCTGAGTTGTTTGTAAAGTTGGGATCATTCCATAATCCTACCAACCATTTTTGTACCTACCTCAGAGTGGTCTCATCTGTCTCATCTTCCACCAGGCTGTAGGAGTTGAGAAGGTCTTGAACATCAAAAACTATATTACAATCAAGATTGAACACAGCACTAGTGTTAGGTAGAAGGTTGGAATTTATGATCTTAAAGGTCTTTTCCAACCTTAAAAATTCTATGATTCCATGACATGTGGCATCCATTTCTTCCCTTTTGTCAGCAAAGTGAGGCAAAGAGATTGTTACCAACAATCCTTGGCTGGCTCCACAGACATCCATCTAACACACTGTGACCCACATATTAGTCCTTTATGCTCTTGATTTCTACAGGATCCTAAAAAATTTATACAGACACCCCCACCACCCCAAAAATATGTCTCTGAATTGCATTCCCCCTCTGTCACAATTAAAAGACTCTACACCATCTTCATTTTCTTAAATCAAAAGCATTTCCAGGCCTTGCGTTCTCTCTGTCTTTTGTAATAAATTTGCTTCTCAACTTTTTTTGGATGTATCTCTAAATATCTATGCTAATTTTTCAAATTTTTCTTAACCATCTCCTCTTGCATCTAAAACTTTTTTAATCTCGTTTTTAATTCAAGTATTCCCAATTCTTCCTTTGCGTTTTCCAATCTCAAAGCATCGTGATACATGGTGCCAACTTTGTCACTTCAGAATTTTTGAGAAATGTATAGGACCAGTGTTCCTTCTAGACTTTAAATTATCCTGAACTCTGTCATTCATTTATTTATCCAAATAAACAATGTCTAATATTGAAGATCTGGTGGTGTAGTGGTTAAGCACACGGCATAGCAAATTGCCGAGGCTCGGGTTCGATCCTGGCCAGGCTGCTCCCCGGGCAGGCAGTGCTCGTTAGCCCTGCAAGGGGGCAATCTGCCTACGTCCTGAGGAGGAACTCACTGCCACTGTCCAGAATCGCTTTGGCCCGGCAGATTGAACCTCGGGATTAAAGGGTGGGCTCAGATCTGCGCGCCCTGTGTCTCACCTAAAAAATCCAGTGCGCAGGCTGGGAGGTCTGAAAGGAAAGAGGCCTTCCCCGGATCTTCGTACGCGAAGGCTGGCCAGCAAAAAAAAAATATCGAAAATAAGCTAACATTTTCCAGTAAAAATCAGGGAAGACACTGATAACATTAGCCACTGACTTGTCATCTTATTGCTGTTTAGGTCTCTCGTGGAATTTCTCCAAGGAACTAGGTCTGACAAATCAATTAACTTTCTTCTTCAGACTTGTAAGTTACTTAACGTTAAACTCATGCCATTTTGGTTTCTTTTTTTTTCTTATATATTCTCTGTATTCTTTACACCTATATTTGTAGTCTATTGTATTAGTGGCTAGTTTTCCCAGTAATTTTCCATGCCTCTTCCCTAGGTGGAAAGACAAAACAAATTCCAGGCCCCTATTATAACTTGGTTCTCCCTGGCTACCAAGGTTAAGAACAACTCTTCAAGACACATTTTCATAAACAAAGTGCAGCTAGTACTAAAGGGGGGCTCCAGAGAAGGGGATTGACCTGTCAGGGAATTGCATCATCACTTGTCCTCCTAATTGGTGCTTTTTTTCAGTTAGGCTAATTTGCCACACTTATAAAACTGTATTCACCTCATTGGGGGTGGGCTTTTGTGGACATTCTTCCATAACTGCTCCTGGAGCTCCAATAAAGATCCATTTTTATATTACCTTCTATACTAAAACTATCTCAAAAGTGTGTGGTGTTTCATTTCTAGGTTGAAAAAGGCATCAATACAATGTTTGGCCATAATTAAAAAACTGCAGTATCTAGTTCTCTGCAAAAATTACAAAATAAAAAAATAAAATAATAGTGCTAAGGGTGAAGAGAAAGACATATTCAATCCTCATGCACACCCACATATGATAAAAAAACAGAATCATTATAAAATTACCCAAGTTAAAAGTTCTTTTAGTGTCTAAGCAAGTATCCATTCTATTTGAGAAGTTCTAAGTGACTGGAAAAGGGGAAACATAACTCCCATTTTTAAAAAGGGAAAAAAAGAAAGGGGTCAAAGAGGAACTACAGACTAGCTAGTCTCACCTTGGTGCCCTGCCAGACCATGGAGCAGATCCTCCTGGAAGCTGTGCTAGAGCATATGGAAAATAAGGGGGTGATTGGTGACAGCCAACATGGCTTCACTAAGGGTAAATCATGCCTGTTGACAAATTTGGTGACCTGTGACAGCATTACAGAAGTGGTTGATGAGGGAAGAGTGACATCATCTGCCTGGACTTGTGCAAATAATTTGGCACTGTCCCACACAACACTTCTGTCTCTAAACCAGAGAGGTGTGGATATGATGGATAGGCCTCTGAGGGGATAAGGAAGTGGATGGAGGATTTCAGCCAAAGGGCTGCCATCAATAGCTCTTTCTCCAGGTGGAGACCAGTCACAAGTGATATTCCTCAGGGGTACGTGTTGGGACCAGTGGAGTTTAACGTTTTTGTCAGCAACATGAACACTGGGATTGAGTGCACCCTCAGCAAGTTTGATATTACACAAAACTTTGTTATGTGGCCAACCCGCTGGAGTGAAGGGATGCCATCCATAGGGACTCTGACAGGGTTAAGAGCTGTGTCGATGCAAAGCTCATGAAATTCAACAGGCCAAGTGCAAGGTCCTGCACTTTGGTCAGGACAATCCTGAGCACAAATACAAGTTGAGCAGAGAACAGACTGAGAGCAGCCCTGAGGAGAAGGACTCTTGGGAGCACTCTTGGGAGTGCTGGTTGACGAAAAGCTCAACATGAGCTGCAATGTGTCCTTGCAGCCCAGAAGGCCAACCAGATCCTGGACTGCATCCAAAGTACTGTGGCCAGCAGGGTGAGAGAGGGAATTTACCCTCTCCACTCTACTCTCATGAGACCCTACCTGGTCTACTGCATCCAGCTCTGTAGCCCCGAAGATAAGAACAACATGGACCTGTTGGAATGAATCAAGAACAGGTACACAAAGATGATCATAAGACTAGAGCACCTGTCCTATGAAGACAGGCTGAAAGACCTGGGGTGGTTCATCCCAGATATGAGAAATCTCCAGTGATACCCTACAGGTACCTAAAAGGGTACTGTGTTCCAGTACCTAAAAGGGGCCTACCAGAGAGATGGAGAGGGACTTTTTGCAAGGGCACATAGTGATTGGACAAAGAGTAACTGATTTAAACTCAAAGGAGGTAGGTTTAGATATCAGGAAAAAATCCTTTACTATAAGGATGGTGAGGCACTGGGACAGATTGCCCAAAGAAGCTGTGAATGCCCCATCCCTGGAAGTGATCCAGGACAGGCTGGGTGAAAGAGGTGATGAAGTGGTGGGCAGGCTGCTGGTGTTTGCAGATTATTCCTACAGAGGAGGGTGAAAGAACATCTAGCATTCTTGGAAGGAAAACTAAAGCACCGTCACTTTATTGCTGAAAGTGGAAGGGTATTGTCTGTTCTCAGAGTCCCACAGAACAAAATTTACTCAGAAGGTTAGGTGTATTTAGAAAAAGAAGTCCCAACTAAATAACTAGGAACAAAGACAGAGACTTTCTGAGGCTGTCGTACTTCCTGGCTGAGATGATTGATCTGGGTCTGAGGGATTATGTTCTTCTGAAGCACATGTAAATAATGGAGGCTGAATATGGCTTTGAAATACAGGCTTTGAACACTGGCTTCTACTTTGTCACTTTGTCACAGGGTATTTGATCCTTGTTTTACTCACACTGTTCGCACAACCTGCCATGTTGGCCCTACCCCTACATTGTGGTGTAATAACAGAGATCACATTCAAGAGGATATTAGGAGAATATTGGACACATTACGGTACCTTTCCTGCATTATTTATAAAAACAATGGGATTACCTACTTGGCCTTACTAATGCCAGCATTGTCAGTCTCCATCTTAATAGTATTCATATCTCCCATTCAGTAAAGATATATTGGACTATGATAATAAAGGCACAAATATTATTGTACAGTGTTGGTGTCTCCAGTATGTTTATTTTCTGGCATTAGTGACAGAAGGATACAAGTACTTTCTCTGCTCAAAGATACTTCTCATTTAAATTGTCAAAACACATGAATGTACTGAGTTCTGAAAATTGCATAAATTTTACCAAAGTACCTAACAAACAATAAATGGCATGATTCATAAATCACTTTTTCCCCCCCAAATTCCAGTGCTCTATTTTCATCTTATATTCTCTTGAAAGCAATATCAAGTCATAAACCATGAAGCAGAGCAGCTGAGCAGCAATAAGTATTGCAAGTGGAACATCAAAAAACTGCTGAATTAAAGTGGAGAGAGGCCAAACTAGAGAAACACTCTCTCTCCTTTCTGTTGGCCAATCACAGTCCAATAATATTGAGTCTAAAATCTTCCCTAAGACACTGCAGTTCCTGCTATTTTGTATTGCTCTTCCCTTTGTGACACTCCATCCACTCAAGCAACTGCCCCTGAAATCTGCAATAGGAACTTAAATAAAATAGGGCTTGATCATAATTCTAGTATAAGAGCTCTCTCTAGTGGTGACTGTGCAACCTCATTATCTATTATTTATCCTAGCTAAATATAAGGCGGAGTGAGTACATATCAAATGGGATACCAGTATATTCCTCCTTTAGTGACACACAGAGAGATTTTAGGCTTATAGAGGTATGTTAGGATGAGAATACAGAAGTGTGAATAGAAGGGAGATGGATTCCTAGTTGAGTTGGGATCTTGGATTTTGGGCAGATGAGGTATGAATACAATCATTATGCCGCCACCAGATACTTAAACTAACCAAAGGGCAGGACAGACAAGAACTAGTGAGGAGTTCACCATCTCAGCTCTCTGCTCTGTTGAAGATTGCTGTTTTCAGCAGCAGCACCCACAGAAGAACAAGATCATATGAGTTCAGCTGGCAAAGGCTGGCCAGTTACTTTTAATTATTAGGTTGATAATTTTGCTCTGTAGAATCCCACTTTGCATTGAAAGGACTGAAGGGTCAGACAGCTTTTCTTCTACTGACTGTGATTTGTTGGCTGTGACAGGAGGGGAGGAGTGGCTTGAGAAGTTGTGACAAATTTCAGCATAATTTAGTCAAGGTTAGTTGGTCAGTCATTGCCCCAAGAAAAGTAAAAAAAGCTGTATAATTTATCTTTTTCAATGTTTCTACATGAGAAAAAGATGTTTGAAGGAAGAGAGAGGCATGACAATAATGCTAGATTTTGTAGAGCTGCACTAGAGCACCATAAGAATGGGTGTTAAGAGGCACAGCAGTACAGTGGACCTCACAAGAGCCTAGGGAGCCATACTAGTTTCTATATATGAAAGGATATCAAACTTAACAGAAGTGACCTATTCTTCAGGAGAATGAGGTGACTATAAGAAGGCTCAGAGATCTCTAAATATCAGGGAGTGGACATACACTCCTAGAGATTAAAAACCAAAAAAAAAAAAAAAATGAAACAAAAAACACTCTACATAGCTCTCCAACTACACAATAACAAAATTGTTGGGACTAAAATGAAAAGCTCTATGTTTTCAGTTTATTAGAGGATACATTTATCAGAGAGTCTGATAATTCTGCAAAGATAATGCAAGTAGGGCCTTACAGCAAGAAAGACTAAGAGTTTCTCAGACTGCATCAAGGAGAGTGCTGCTGGCAGGTAAGGGAGGCAATCCTTCACCTTTATTTATCCCTGGGGACACCACCTGGGGTACTGTGACAGCTTCTGGGCTTCTCAGTACAACAAAGAGATGGGCATACTGGAGAGAGTCCAGCAAAAGGCCACTAAGACATCTGAGGAATTGGAGCATCTGTCCTGTGAGGAAATGCTGAGATAGCTGGGACCATTCAAGCTGGAAAAAAGAAGGCTCAGGGGGATTTTATCCATGCATATAAATGCCTAAGGAAAGGGTGGATGGAGAACGGAAATAGGCAATCCTACAAAACTGTAGGATCAGTCTTCTTGTAGCTTTTCAAGAGGACTGATTTTGGGTTGAAATGCTGTCTCATGCATACATTTCTGCAGAATATTACAGACTTTAGACTCCACAAATGAGAGCTTTGCCATATGTGAGTCATTCATACTTGTGTGCCTTCCTGTCATGAAGACCTTAAGCAGTAGGAGCTAAGTCTCCTCCAGTCTTCCAGTATGCCAGGCAGAGTGTTCTTGGTTTCAGTGAGGAGTTTATGAAGTTAGGCAGTATGGCTGCTAGGGAGGAGGGTGGATTTTGTCCCTCACATCATCGCTGTGAACATTCTTTGGGCCATGTCCTCCGTATGGAAACAGCCATGAATATTCTTGGGTACAGGATATGCAGTAAGGGACAGATTGAATAATTTCCCTCAAAAGATCTAAAGCATGAATAAAACAATTTTCATTGTCAAATTCCTATCTCTGTGCAACCACACCAAGTGTTTTACTGCAAACTCTGTCCTCCGGGCTTATATTTATGGCCACCGAACAAGATTTTAATGGTGGATTTAAAGACATACAGCCATCAGCTGAAAATTTATAAAGACCTTCTTTCCATCTATTTTTTTCAGATCAGTTTGGGGTGGTCACTTACAAATAAATTGAGTCTCTAAATAAATCTTATTTTTTCCTTTTCAAAGATCCCTTTCCACTCCTCTTCTTAAACACTGACACTAACTGTTATAATCTAGCCATTTAAAATCATTTGATTCATACTGGCAATAGAAAATCCCTAGAAATTTAACAGCACTTGGATTTTAATTACCAAGAAAGCCATTGTGTGAATTAGATTGGAATATAGTATGCTTTTATATATAGCCCTTTTCCCACATAAGGTGCAGTGGCAGTGAGATGTTTATGATGAACTGAACAATGTCTGATAATAAAGCTGCATCATTCCACTAATCTGAAAGGTCCTAGAAGTGATACACTTTTTGTCAAGGTAGCTTTATAGTCGGGTTCTTCCATCTGAAAGGCAGGCTACTGTCTGGCAATATTTCATTTTGCAAGTCTCATTACTCACAGTTCTCATGCTTGGCAAGGTAAGAAGTGACATGCTGACTCAAAGTTCTGCTATCTACATCTGACTATACATCCAGACTGACATGACAGCCTTAAAGATTCACAGAGTTATTATAGGTAATAAGTATGTTTGCTTCTATCTGACAGGGAAATCAAATACATGCATTGGAAGGTTTCCCTCGGCATTGTCCAAAAGTTATATAAAAAACATGCTGTTTAGCCAAACTTACCCTTCCTATGCAACAGTAATGAAGAAATTATAAGTAAATTTTTAATACATTTTTTAAATTAAATATAAATATTCTACCACTTTTTTAGAATAGTCACCATAACTTAAAGGACAAAAACAGTAGATCAGTCAAAGTTTACATAACTTTCAGTGAAATTTTTGTTTTGATAGAATAGAAAAAGTAGTTGCCTATACAACACACTTATTGACATATTTTTGTTTAAATTGCAAATTGTTCTGTCTCTGTATGTTTCTGGCAAAGAAGAATTTTCCAGAGGCAAAAGAATACATTAATATATAGCATGTTAAACTGCTATATCAATTTACTCTGAAAATTAGCAGTCTTTGCCTTATACAGGGCAATCTTTTGTGCATGTTACACAATTAGTCTACTCTTAAATTCCAGACAAAAAGCCAAAACTCTACAAGTGAGCTGAATACTGCTGATGACATTTTAAGACTTGCTTATAATTGTTCATATTTTTGGCTTAGGTCTTTTATACAGGCCATTTCTCACTTTCAAGTTGGAAACACATTGATCATAAACCATGATTTGGTACCTCATAAACCATGTTTTAATGTAATATCATCAACAGGTGCAAACCTCATATTTATATTCTCCATAGTAAGTGTCTTTGGATAGTAAAACCAACACACCAGGACTCACAAGAGCTTAATTTGAAATAGTTCCTACTTTAACTACATATAATTAGAAGCAATGAGGCCCAGCCTCTGCAGTGGTATCTACAGCTTTTTAGATATCCAGGCTTCATAGATGCAGCTGTAGAAGCTCAAAGGCAAAGAGAGAAGTTGAAGAGAAATTATCTGCCGTGCTTAATTTAGCATGTAAACCAAAAAATTGAACCAAAGGACTTGCTTTGAATACAATGAGGAAAAAAAAACTCATTATTGAAACGAATTTTTAGCTTTGACGGAAACATCAATTTCCAGTTCATTCAGTATCATTGTATGTATTAACACAGGACTTGAAGATACAAAAAAGAAAAAAAAAAGCTTTATTATTCAGAGTCCAATGCAAAGCCCTATAACATGAATCTGTGTTCCACAAGCGAAGAGGTCTGGCAGAAAGAATGGCTGGGAATGGAATAGCTCAGATAGGTGGCACGACTTTCCAAATCTCAGACTTGAGAAGAAGAGAGAGACCTCTCCTTTTATAGTTCCACACCCTAAACCAGATATTTTGTTTCCTCTACAGAACTCCAGTGTGGTTGTCTCACATAGGATATAACACAAAAATGAGAGAGGGAGAAAAGGACTGTGTTTTCCTGAATTCACAAAAATCAAAAGAAAAATTCTTATTCTTTTAACTGAAGTTGAAGTGTTTCCAAATTTTGTGCAGTATTTTTCACTGTAAGACATTATAATTACAGTAGATCTTAGAACAAAATTAGCACATCCCTATGCAAATGGTTGGAGAATAAAGGTAAGACCTGCATGGGTTTTATAATAAGTTATCATTGTTTGTATATATATACATATTTAAAAAAATTATGGACTAAAAAGAAGCCATTTCAGATTTACATCAGTGGAACAGAGGGATGAACACAGTCTTTGAAATACAGTAGCAACTGCAATGCTCTTGCATACTTTCTTGGTTTCTGTATTCTTAATTTTTAAGAGCTTCATCATTCCTAGCTTGGTTAGTATTCCCCAAAATACTGCATGTCAAAATAAACCAATATTGTTATATTATATTATTATAAATAACCAATATTATAACTATCCAAGCATATCAAAACCATCATAAACACGACAAAACAATAAAAAAAAAGGACAGAGTAAAATTTGACAAAATGTTGTAATAAATGATAAATTATTATCAAGTCCTTTAGTTTCACATGTTTATGTGTTGCCATAATAAACATACTTGGTCTTTAAGACAACATAACGTGAAATCCCATTGGTATTTCCTGCAACTGATTTGTAATTCCCTACAAGCATGGTAGCTGTCCCTACCAGTTTGGCTTGATGGTGAACAGGAGAGAAAAATATACTCTGACCTTCACAAGTTGATATAAGAAAGTCTAAAGGAGGAACATTATTACTTAGAGACATGTTATGCAGAAGAGGAAAAAAGAAGGCAAAGTAACGGGTAGCAGAATAGTGTCAATTTTCACAGGAATTTTCAGTTAATAAAGGGGGTCCCCCTCCCCATCATGAGAAAATACTTTAAAAATACATTATTAGATAAGTAATACACCTTTCTTGGTCTGAGCTACAGCGTGACCATATTCCACTAAAGTTCTGGGCATTTATCTAGGAAAAAAGTTGAAGCTAAAAGGAAGAAATAAAAATGGCATAAATTTTTCATTTTTTTTAAATCACATTCGTTACAACTTCATTCATTTAGACCAACTTTTTATTCAGAAACAACTGATCAGGCAATAAAGAGCCTCTACCTCTACAGACCTATGCAGTTAGCAACCAACACTTTAAAAGCATGACCTTGCATGAATCAAATACCTCCTTTTCTCTCTCTCTCACTTAATTATATTAGACAAATTTCCTGATCTTTCAGCAGGACTCTTTCATTTCTTCTGTACTGAGATAGGATGTTTCTTCCATCCTCCACTCTTCTCTGCTTTGCCAGCGTGTTGTTGCTTGTCTCTTATGACCAGCCTTACCTGCTACACATTTCTCAAATACTGCTCTGCCTCAGAAAGCTCTCTGCCGTATTCTCCCCCTTAGCTTTTTCTCTTGCTCAGTTTTCAGTTTTCTCAAACACCCACGCTGTGCTGCACTTTGCCCAACCAACATTCCTTGAAGTTAGAGGAGACAATTACACCCACATTTCTTTTGGCAGTTTAGGCATCTTCTAGTGTCTTGTCTCTCATGCTACCCTTGATGAGTACTGGCTTCCTTTCCCTTAATCAGTTCTCTACATAATTATTTCTCTCCTTGATCAGTTGTCTGATTACTATTCCCTCTCTATCAAGCATGATTTTTCCCATCATCTGACATTGACAGTCAGCCCCACCTTGCTCATACTAGAAGCTTCCACTCTCAATTCTTTTGACACCCACATAGTGCTGCTAAAATTGGTATCAACCTGAGTATCTCATGCAAAATTGCCAGTATGGATTTGGACAAGTCGTGGGAGTCTGCTGGACCACTTCCACTAAGAACATTGATACCCATGCTCTGAGAGACTGATGGTTTTCAGGAACTCAGTGGAGAACTAAAGAATACTTCAAACAAACAAAAAAGAGGAGTTCAATTTTTTTTGACGGAACTAGTCCAGAGCTATCATTTCAGCTGGGAGATGCTCTGAAGAATTCTTCAACTGAGCAATCTGCAACTGGTTAACTACATCCCTTCTTCTCCACTTCAATTAATAAGGACCTGAAAATGTAACTATAGCAAATACCTGCACAGTCCAATTCAAAAATGATGAGGCAGTCTGAGCCTTTTAGATCTAAATGCATTCTACAACCTTATTCATCAGCTGAAAAAAAACCCACATATATTTTACTGGTATTACTATGAATACTAATAAGATACCAATTAGGTTAATATTTTTAAGATATGATAATGTTAGATCTTTGTAATGATTACAACTGGCTATTCTTAAATTCTCTTCAGCTGTTAAGTTTCCCTGTTTGGCACCCAACTGGATACCAGGTTTTCAGGAAATATATGTTTACCGTTTGAAGATGGAACCCTCTACAATGTCTCATTTCATTCAAAAATCAGTTTTTTTCTGAGAATAGCCTCTATTTGCAGTTTAATTTCCTTTAAGAACATTTTTACTATGTTTGCTGAGTTGTTTAAAGAGTGCTGATAATATGGTCATGGGTGGTGTCATGTTTCACTCCCAAGATTCGTAGAAACCTGTGATCAAAGAGGAAAAACAGAAGTCAGAAAGCTCTGAAAACACGAAGCCTTACTAATAAATTATACACACAGCATGGAAATAAGTTGGTCCCTTGACTCCTAGTAGTGATAGAAATTAAAGTATAAAAGAAAAGAAGGAAGAGAGAGAAGGGTTAGATAAGAGAGGAAAGGACATTACCTGTCCTGGGTCCAACATCAATCCAGCCAACAGGATGTCCAGGATTCTGGAGAGTAAATCCAAGGCTTTGTTGGTATAATTTTTAATAGGTAAGTTTTCCCCACCCTGAGGCAGTTTCTTGCTTTACATGCACAGCCCATTCTTCTAAACCTTTTTGGAAATGGGTTGGGGGGCTTCAGGGGTCTTTGGTGTTCTCATCGCCCTGTCCTTGACCTCAGTCCTACACTTACACAGTACAGTGTTGCGCTTATCTGCAGGAGCCAGAACAAGGACATTTGTCACAGAAAAGTACAGCCACAGGAAAGAACCATGCATGGCCCCTTCACCAGCCACAGCCTGTTTTTCCTTGCCTGTTTGCACAGCAGGTTCTTACACAGCAATCCTTGGTTGATGTTTGAGACATACACAGCAGCTCCTTATTTTCTGGGATTCTGCAGGCAGTACATGGTTGGAAGCTATAATGATCTACTGAGTTTCACTGGCAAACATTTCACTCTTCTCTCAGAATTCCCTCCATTAAAATCAAACAATTGTCTCTCAGAACAGTGAAAATCTCTAGCCATTTCTGAAAAATGGAAAAATGATTTTTTTTGTTTTGTTTTGTTTTGGGTACTTGTCCATGCTTCATGGTTACTAATACCAGAAAAAGAAAGTGCAACTATTTTTCGCTTTCAGTTTTCACTCAAGGTGAAGGAATGATTTTTAAGCATTAAGTTGGAAATACATGGAGTTCAGAGGGCTGAGTAGAATCCTGGGATGGAGTGAATTCAAATATTTATACTCAGGTATTTGGGTTGCTTCTTTTCCTTGCCCTCTCCAGAGCGCACATACTCACGCTTCTAAATCCACGTTTGGGGATTCCAATAAAATAACCTGAATGTGCAGATAAAAATTCACTTCTACTGACAGATGCTCCTTTGTGGTGAAGACCTTTTAAATTCAAGCCAGATTTATTAGAGATCAAGCTCTGGACTTGAAATTTCATTTTCAGTAGTACAGAAAGGTAAAACTGCCTCCTAAAGCTCTTCTATGGATTAACAGCTAATGTTTACAAAGAAATAAGAAAGACTGAAAATATTAGTACTAACATAATACAGGAAATGAGCCACACTTTTTATTTCTATCATTAGTGGGAGCTGTGCATGAAGTGCCCTTCACATTGCATTGAACACTGTAGCTCATTTAGTTCACTTGTCATTAA
The DNA here is from genome assembly GCA_013396875.1 of Vireo altiloquus. Lineage (NCBI taxonomy): Eukaryota > Metazoa > Chordata > Aves > Passeriformes > Vireonidae > Vireo > Vireo altiloquus. Next base: position 134,702 of record VZRF01005648.1, on the reverse strand, counting down.
CAAAATAGGAAAGTAGATAAAGTGAAGCATTGCAGCATTGACATAACTTGTCATAATGCAGTACTTCAAAAGATGTTTAAAATATTTTTAAACAATTAGCCCTCCTTTATTCAAGCACCAACCGTCTGATCAAAAAAAAAATGCAAACCAAGAACAAAAGCAAGCAGAGAGCGAGGAGGTAAAGAACACTCAACATGGATCACTGGCTGTTCAAATTATTTCCAGGTTGTTTGGCAGATCTCCAGGAGCGCAATTCAACTTTGTATAGGTTACAGAGGGAAATTCTTTTTTGTTCTTAACAGAACAATTTCACAACATAATGTCCTAATTAAAAAAAAAAAAAAAAAAAACCTTAAAATTGTTTGATTGTTCATTTTGCAGATGACATTTCTTAGGCATATAATACTTTTTTTATCATTCTTTGCAAATAAATAAAATGGAGACACAGCACTGGAAAATTATGTCTGGAATTAATTGGGCAGGTGGGTAACTCTACCTTCCTATTAAACACTCTGCTTTCCAATAGTATCATTTTATTGGGTTTGCATGGCAAAGTTTTAAAGCATGTGGGCTACAGGGTTGTCTTCTACGAGAAGCTTCCAGGAGCTTCCCCCATGTTCAACTGAGTCAATGCCAGCTGGCTCCAAGAGGGACCTGCAGCTGGCCACCCATCAGCAATGGGAGGAGCACCTCTGGGATAAAGTATTCAAGACAGGGGAAAAAACCCCAAACTTCTGCAGAAGAACAGCCAGAAGGGAGTGAGAGTGTGTGAGAGAATCAGCCAGGCAGATATCAGGGTGGATAGAGAAGTAGGGGAAGGAGGTGCTCCAGGAGCTGGAGGTGAGATTCCATGCAGCCCATGGTGAAGACTATGGTGAGGTCCATGGAGGTCCACGGGGAAGCAGAGATCTTCCTGAAGCCAATGGAGGCACGGCCTCAGACTAATGCAGGAAGATGCCTGAAGGTATCTGTGACCCAGTGGGAAGTCTGTGCTGGATCAGGTGCCTGGCAGGACCTGTGGACTGGTGCAGCAAGGAGTCCATGTTGGAGCAGTTTTGGTGGCAGGACTCGTGACTGCATGGGGGACCCACACTGAAACAGCCTGTTCCTAAAGAACTACAGCCCATGGAAGGGACACATTCTGAAGCAGTTCAGGAAAAACTTCAACCTGTGAAAAGAACTCGCATTCGTGTTCCCATGGGAGGGAGCCCATGAGGAACCAGGGAAGGAATATGAGGAGTTCTCTCCCTGAGGAGGAAGAAGTGGCAGAGACAACATGGGATAGATTGAGCACAGACCCCATTCCCTGTCTCTTTGTGCTACTATGGAGGAGGAGGGGCAGAAAATGTGGAATGAATTCAAGATCAGGAAGGGGGGAGTGGTATAGGGAAGGGGTGATAAGATTTTATTTCCCATTACCCCACTCTGGTTTGATTGGCAATAAGTTAAACTAATTTAGCCCAGCTGAGTCTGTTTTGCCTGTGACAGTACCTGGTGAGTGATCCTTCCCTGCCTGTGTCTTGACCTGTGAGACTTTCTTTATATTTTCTGTCCCCTGCCCATCTGTGGAGGAAAGTAATGGAGTGGCTTTGATGGGTACCTGGCAGCCAGCCAGGGTCAACCCACAACTATAATTTTCTAATATTTTTTCATCCCATTATTTGCTTTTGTCTTTCTTTTGTCATTTATATATCATATTCCACCTGACACCTTCATATTTTATAACTTGATCTCTCTTATGAAACAGATTTGTAAGAGAGGTAGTAAAATTAAAGCCTTAACTCGAAAATTTCTGCTTGTATTTTTTGTTTCTGAATTACCTAGCATAATACGGTTCTGTTCTGTGACAGAGGATATGAAATCCAGCATATGCAGTAACTTAAAGTAGAAAAGCAACACACTGGCCATAACAAAACCAAAAACCATTAAGTGTATGTCTTTCACAAATCTGACCGCAACACAAGGCAATAAAGGCAATAATAAGCCACAATAAATTGAGAACAAATGAAAGCACTTTTTAATCTTTCCAGAATAGTCTGGAATGAGGTGTATTTTTGGACTTCCCTTTGAGAGTTCTTGCTTCATATTTAGTGTCTGATCTCTGAGTACCAACTTATAAAGCTTTGGAATGCACTAATAGAACCAGAGTCCCATTAGCTGAAGAACTGCTCTGGCCCTGTAGTCCATCACTGAAGTAAAAATAGCTGAAGTCCATTGGGGTTGAACTTTCCATGACTGATAGATAGCATGGGCTCTTTCAGCCTTTGGAAGTTACTTCTCTTGTCCATTTCAGATAGCCAAAGTTTGGAGACTGTGTTTGAAGGTGTTTCTCTGCAGTTGTTTTTTGTCAGCTGATTTGTAGCTGCAGGTGCCTGCTTAAGATAGCTGTTAAGCATATTGCATTGTGTTGCTACACTTTTTAAATCAGAGGCAGGTTGTGACAACAATGGATGTTCTGGCTGTCACTAAACTAAATGATCATGAAGGCAAAGAGTAATAATATCATGTATATTAGCTGGTTAAAACCTTTGTAATCTTGAAAAGAATTTTATCCTTATCCTTTATTTGTAATTTTTGTTACTAATTGAAGGCCAAATCCTCCTTATCCTTTCATACTGCAAAGAGAAATAAATTAATAGTAATTTCAAGTAAATATTTCCATACTTAAGGTCAGAGAAATACAAGAAAGTAGTATTTTCCACTTCTCTGAAAGCACCATCTTATATAATGGCTCTCTCAGTTGGAATATTATGAATTTGGGCCATCTGGCAGGTGCATGAATGTGGCCAGGGAATATTGGAATTTCTTTTCACAATACCTTTAAGTGCAAGAGGAAAGATTTAACTGCAGATTGATTCCTACAACCCTGATACAGAAAAGTCTTCTTATACAGCAAAGCACCCAAGTACTTTTTAAAGAACCATCTTAAATCCTACTTTTTAAAAAGCATTCTTAATACTCCAGCATACTTTAACTGTGAACTTGATATTTAGCACATATAAATAGAGCATTGCTGAAATGATATGCTTGTAAATATGTTTTTTAAGTCGTTTTCTCTTTCCCAGGAAAAGGAAATTGGGACAGAGAAAATGTTGTGAAGCAAAAGGAAAAGGATGGAATCCTGGCAGAAGAAAGATGGCAAACACATTGGCTTCTGTGTATCACCAAAATAAACTGACAAACACAATAATCAGTGTATATTTTTAAAAGTTAACTTCTCAGCTTCTTTGCAGAAGATCTGGTTAACAGAAGGGTTACTTAAATAGCTTTCTTTTACTCACTAAATCTGTTATAGAAATGAAGTACACAGACTAGATCTACTGAGTTTAACCTTCCACTTTTTGATATTGAAGATTAACTTTAAAGATCTTTGAAGATTATCCTGTAACATTATTGTATCTTAATATGGAATTGTTTTGAACATTTACTGCTCATTGTCAACTGCAATCATTTTATGCCAAAGGAGAAGGTGAACTAATAACCTAAAATAGTTTTATCTAATGTCAAGTGTGGCATTTATGGTGGAAACATCTAAGTAAATATATTTAGCTTGCAGGTGATTTGTTCTCTCAGTCCATAAAAGCAGGCTTCTTAAAGATAAAGAGGTTTTCAGACAGGATACACATCACCTGGTGGCAAATTTTGTCCACTTATGAGTTTTAATTAGGTTGTTTAAAGCTGGGCTTTTGACTCCTTTTGGAAAAAAATCAAAAGATGTCTGGAGCCTCGATGGTCATGGAATAATGACAAATACAGAGGAATCAGTATTCATACTGAACCATCCCCTTTATTTAATTTATTACAGAAAAACCACTCTTGTGTTTCTCTTCTGGCCCCCTCTTTCAATCTCCAGGCTAGATCCAGCCCTACCTCACTGCATGGGAGTCAATACTCTGAGGGCAGATCTCCTCCTCCCATGTTACCTTTTCCCAGGCATGTTCTTATTTTTCCTGGGCACTCTCCACAGCAGTCATGACACCAGAGAAACCCTCTTAGAGGTGTGCCATGAAGGGGTCTGTGCTGCCACGGGCTGTGTGTCATAGCACAAAATCAGGGCAAACTGGATACTTCCAGATTATCCCTTCCCGGATCCACCACTCACATCTTCGCTATGAAGGGAGTGGTTTTCTCTTCCTTTTGGGTGACATGTGCTATTTTAGGCTCTCTATTCTAAACCACTCCTGCTTAACCATGAAACATGGTGTGAACAGTGAGTGACAAAAAATGTAAGTCTCCGAAGTGTCTAAGTATTGCAGTGAAAAGTGCATTGCATGAGAGTAAGAGTCTAAGCTATGGATAACAAGAGAACTGAATTTTAATTTATATGTAAAACAAAGATTGCAGTTATTAAAAAAAAAGGCAAATAGCTTTGGAAGAAAAATGGATATTCACTTTTTTTCTTCTCATATAGCCACAGTAGCATGGGTACTATATTTGAATAATAAAAGTAACTGGAGCATAAAATTAATAATTTTCCACTGACCTCAATATCCATTTAAAATTATTTTTCCTTGCAGACAGGTAAAACTTTGTGTCAATTCTCATTTTCCTTAAGCTCTAGACAGTTAATCTAATCCAAAAACTAGAAAGTGAACAAGAGTGTATTAACAGGCCAGAAGGTCTCCAATGCCCTGTTAAGAAAAAGTTCAGGACTCAGAACTCATGTGGAGGTTGCATGTGCACATAAGTGCAAATTTTTATGGCATGACTCTCACACAGAAAATAAATTATTAAAAAAACTGTTGCATAAAATCTGAAAATAAAGTCCGTTTTCATACATCCTCACATCTACCATAAACCATATATCCTTCTGGGCTGTAAAACTTTCTGCTTAAATTATCAGAAACCAATTACATATTACTAATAGATTAGCAATAATCTAGATAAATTTTTGAAAAATTCAATGTTTTTCTGCCTAATTTTTACATCCATCTCAGGAAAAAGATATGTGTGACTTCATATAACATCTTGAAATATTTTTGCATTGAGTGCTCAAGTGTCCCCATTTTTCCTATGCAGACTAGAAATTCTTTAAAGAAATTACATCCTCACTAAAATGTTTGAATCAGTGAACCCTTATTTCCAAATATTTCTATCCAATATAAACTCAGGAAGGTCATTTGTCATGCTACATGAAAGCCAGGTCCATACAAAGGACAATGCATTGTAACTTTATTAATGGCAAATATATATGTTTTTTCTTAATGTCTCTATTTGGTTGATTCAACATGGTCTTCCATAGATCAAGGTGGAAAAGGAAGGAAGACCAGAAGTAATATGTAAGATAAAATAATTAAATACCATTGTTTATCAGTCCTCTCTATTAGTTTCTTGTTCTCTATATAAGGGTCCTTCAAAGGTTAAAGTGTAGCCTGTACAGTCATTATAAATATTTGAGATTAAAAAAAATTAAGAAGAGGACAGAAATAAAAGGAGAAAGGGTTCAAAAGGACAGAGCTAAGAAGATGATGATTCACTTAGAGGGTTTTTATTGTAAACTAACATGAACACAGCATAACATTATAAATTATCAAGAGAAAACAAGCCACTTTATTACATTCCATGGTTTTATCTCATACTTTTTACAAAGAAAAAAAATTATCCAAGCCAGTTTGGATAGGTACACTTTGCTAATCAATATGAAACTAGGGATTCTTAAATAAAGATCCAAATTTATCACCAATCAAGTTCTTCTGCCAGTGGAATCATAGGACTGCTAATGTTAGTTCAGTCAAATCATTCTAATTAAAATTCAGACATTTAAAGAAGTCAGTTAATCATCAAGGACTGTAAGCTCATTTTAAAACCACCTTGCCCCAATGGCAGTCATAGCTCAGGTTTATAACTTTAGTCAACCCAAAAGATGCCCTCCAATTACAGTGAGTGTATGTTGTGCATGTAATAATTCTGATGCTAACCTAATTTCTCTGGAATAGCAAAGCATTTTTAGGTCTTAAGCCATTTCCCTCAAAAATTCAAGAAGTGGTAAAATTCCTACCTTGCAAGATAATTGAAAGATGACTTTTTTTTCATTTTTCCTTAGGAGATACGATTTTTCTTGACCATAAAATATATGATTTTTCAAACGAACTCTTGGAGACACTCACCACTAAGTTTTGATAGTCAGCAGCAGAGAAAATTGAATGAAAACATATAAAAGCACCTATATGCACCTTGGTACAATTCTGCAACAAAATGAAGAGAGCTGTATCACACACAGAACTGTTACTCTGAAATTGCCCATCCAGTTGATCATCAGGCTTTGGGATCTTACTGCACTTTGAAAGAGTCATCTTAAAAATTTATTTTTCACATTGGCTTTTCGATTTGCAGTTTTAAAGGAGTCGCCAACTTTAATATAAATGCATGTCAGGTAGACCCTTGTTCGAGCTGGGATTTGTATTTCATATCGATCCAACCTAGTTTAAAGCAGAGGGATGGCCAAAACAGCTGCCAGTGGCTGAACTGCTGGGCAAAAATCTTCCACTGAACTGAAATCTGCGTCCGCCTTGAGTTTTCATACTCCCAAACTTCGTCATTAAGATTTCTACAAATATTGCACATGCTCATTTGAGTAAATGACTCTGCAGTGTTATACCTTCATTGGGTGCTAATGCTAAGGCATAGCTACATAGCATACACAATTTTGAAACAATTTTTGAGGTGCACCCAAATTAGTAATGAGTCAATTCTTTTCAATGCACTGCTATGAATGAACTATAGAAAGTTCAGCCTTTAAAATTAAAATGTTTCCTCTAAATACTGACCATAATCATTTGCTTATTCTGAGTATAATTTTTTTGTTTGGTTGGGTTTTTTTTGTTTTTTTTGTTTTTTTTTTTTGTTTTCAGAACAGAGAGCTTTTTAGAGCGTACAATTTGATATTCTATACATATACCTTTTTTTCTGGCCAACTCTTGTTGTTTTTAACTGCACCAGACTGTTCCCAATTTTTTTAATTAGTAATGTGATAGCTCTGAAGAGATGCACAATGTACCACAAAGATGGATGGGATCAAATAAAGGTGAAGTAAGCTTCAAAACTGCATTAATTCTTTCTGCTGTTTTGGCTGGGGTAGAGCTAGTTTTCTTCACAATATTTGGTATGTGGCCATGTTCAGGATTTGTGTTGGAAACAGTAGATTATTTAGCCTCTGCTGAGCAGCACTTGCACAGAGTCAAGGCTGTTTCTGCACCTTACCCCACCCCACCAGTGAGGAGGATGGCAGGTGCAAGAGGAGTTGAAAGGGCTCACAGCTAGGAAAGCTGAACTAAACTGACCCCAGGGATACCCCATACCCTGTGCCATCATGCTCAGCAAATACTTCTGGTAGAAGAAGGAAGGGAGGGTGTTCAGAGTGATGGCATTTTTCTTCCAAAGTCACTGTACCTGTGACGGAGCTCTGCTTTCTTAGGGCTGGCTGAACACCTGCCTGCCCATGGGAAGCAGTGAATGGAATCCTTGTTTTGCTTTGCTTATGTGCATTGTTTTTGCTTTCTCTTTTATACTATTGCCTATTGAACTCATTAAACATAAGTTTTCTCTCTTACTTTTCCAATTCTCCCCTGAGTCCCACTCAGGGTGGGGAGAGAACAAGCAGCTGCATGGGGTTAAACCATGACAGTATAACGTTTTAACACATAAAATAGTCTGAATAATTGCATTTCTATTTTGCTGAACACAATTTTTAACTTTCAGCTGATATTTAAATTTCAAAATAAAAAAATTGCAAAATTAAAAATGGAACCACCAGTTTGAGAAACCCCTGAATTTCTTGTTGTTATAAACAGGAAATCCAGCAATCAGTTATGTTTCTCTGAGGATGTGCATACGTTGTAAATTCACACAGAGATTTTCAGAGAGATATTTCTGAAACACTGAGTCCTGCAGCTGCCTTATTTTGGAAAGAATTTCCCTTAATCAGCAAATCGTTGGAAATTTAAGTCTCCTTCTGGCTGAAAACATATGTGAAAAAAATTACATCTCAGTCAATAAGAGTTATGGAACACTAAAAAATAATAGTGACAATCACAATAGGTTTAGTAAGAAACTTAACCATAAGGTATCCAGATAATGAACCTTGTAGAATATTCCTGAGGATTTTTTTCCACGATGTTTAGAAAAGAGACGTGGAGGAAAATCAGTGCAAAAGCTTAAATGCATGGACTCAGACTGAGAACCAGAACATCATTTTGTGTTGCCTGCAAAAACATCCTACAAGGCAGAAAATGGCTTGCGAGACTATCTGCTTACTGCCCAGTCTCCACCTGGATAATTCTGCCTGTCTGAAGTCAGGACACATGCTGTGGAGGCAGCACACTGTACCACACTTCGTCCCCACTTCCACTTACATGCATGAGAAGCTTATTTTCCTTCCTTCTCTAGACAACAACATGAGAAACTGAACACCTTTACATGTTCCTTCACTGCCTGAGATATACAGCAAACACTAATCTGTAGGAAAGTATTTTTAGTGCTAGAGAAACAGAAGGGTGCAAGGTAAACAAGCAGACAAGCATTTCACTCCGTCCAAGGTGCAATATTGTAGTGAGCTCCCCTCCCATTCAAACTCCACTGCTTGAATACTCTGGTTAAAAGTTGCTGACACCCATAAAAAAAAATTAAAATCCATATCATATGGATAATATAAATCTACACACGGAACACAATATCGAGATTCAACTAAATTACGTGAGAAAAGAAAAAGAAGAAAGGAAACTTTGTAAAAAATGTTCATCTTCCATAAGAAAAAAGTAGAATGTAATGACGTGAAACAACCTTGCTTCAGGATTTATATCAACAATGTAAGTGGAATATTGGTAAGAGAAGAATTGTCAAAAAAATTTGAACAATAAAATCTGATAAGCTTGGGAAAGTCTACTGCATATACTTGCTTATATAAGAAAAACCAACAACTTTATGGAAACAAAGCTTAATTAGTCCAGAAAGTGCCCTGTGGGTCCTCAAAAAAACAGCTGAAAATATAGCCTGACATCAGGCTTATTACTGACTAAAAGACAATGTTCATGCTATGTATGGTGTCTAGCTGACAGAAACTCTTTATCCAGAGATTATAAACTTTTCAAATTATGTTATTTCTGGGAATAAAACAAGTCTCACAAGTCAAGAAATATTGTGGCATTTTGCAGTCCTTCCTTCTGCCTTGACTGTTCTACAGAATTCTAAAATAACATTTTTTCTTTATATCTTACTTTATATTAAAGTTATTTAAGAAATGTTCCTGGGTCATTCTACAGAGTGCCTTTTAAAGACAATTAATGTAAACCTAGGTTTTAAAAAAAGAAATCTATGCTAAATGCCTTGTGTAACAAAAACAGTCTTCAAAAACAGACATAAAAACAGTCTTCAGATACCTTAATTACCTCAGACAAAATCGTCCTTTTGATTTTTTTCAATCTTGAAATTGTTTAAAGGTAAAACCATCCCTGATCATTTACACGTACACAAGCACACACACAGAGACACACTTCAATCACTAATGAAGCTCTAGAATTATGTTGGTACTTGAAGTATAAGGAAAATAACTAACTAAAATTTTATGGAGTATTTCAGATACCAGCTTGTACTATTTTGGCTGGATTATCCCAGCAAATGGTTGCAATGATGGTTTTGAATCATGACTGTTTTCTGTCTTTCTCTCTAGAACTGTGCATTTCACAGAGAAAGCAATGATGCTACTGAGGCGTGTGCATGTTCCATTCTAAATCGCAGAGCAGCAGTGAAGCTGCTCAGACAAATAAACTGCGGGAGAAATCCAAGTCCAAATAAAAGTGGAATGGGTGGAGATCAGCAGATCGAGTCTGGGAAACCCAACCTTAAGGATTGCTGCCACTGCTGCTTTTCCAGATGCCACTGTAAGACAAAAGGAATGTTATGTTCATTTGTAACTTGCTCAGGATCAGATCTGCGCCAAGTCTTAAGATAAAGTCATCTTGTAACCTCTTGATCCCAGTGTGCTTTGTGGCCTTATTAACCTCTAAATATTTTTGTCTACAAGTCATATGTAGACAAACAATTGCTTGTCAAACAATTACTAGGTGACCTGTGAAAATCTTTTTATTCTTAGATTTTTATAATGGTTCTAGAAAGTTGAGCTAAAGTCAATATCTCAATACTTTGGCTAATATATTGAACATGAAGTCATGAGGATCATTTATTCAGGATAACATCTTAATATTTATAAAAAAAAAACCAAACCCTTGTGAAGGACAACAGCAGCAGACTTTGAACAAGTCTTTCAAAAACCAGATAATTTTTACTACATAATGACTCTGAGTTGTGACATAAATTTTCCAGGCTTTAATAGGTACAAGAGAAGAACTCAGGGACACTCCTGGTATTCCTACCTTTGATAAAGGTGTGGGTATGTGTTCAGGCTACAGATAAAATAAGTGTAATTTTCCATAGTACAGAGTAAATAGCTATTCACCAATAAAAACATACCCTTACTTGTTCGGACTTTCGAGCAATTACACATGCCCTAACACACCAAATAATGACATTTATTAAAAATATATTTTAAAATTATTACGTAATTTTATGAATATAACATATATGTTGATATATACATGGAAATATATATGTACACATATGTGAGCACACATAATTTATACAAAATCTATACATACAAGCAGTCATGTGTATGGATATGTGCAGGTGTTTTTATGCATATATATGTGAACAAACAGTTATGGTCACATGGGACAGAAGCATAAAAAGTGTACATGATTACAAAGATCTTTTGATTGTTAATTTGAAACACTTTTCTGCTCAAATGCCACATCTATGTCAATTTTTAATACGGTGAGGAGGTTTCTGTGTGTGTGTGTATTTTTGTGTATTTGTAAATTCCTTTTTTAAATATATTTCATTAAAATTACTCTTGAAGCTTCAGCCAGTGTCTAGCTGCTCAATAGTTTGGCAGATATATTGGATGCAAACCCATAGTAGAGCAATTAAAACAGTACTGAAATAGTTGTTGTGCCTGCCATAGCTGGCTTATTGTTTCCATGGTTCTACAGATGACTGAGCATCTTGATGGTTCAGTAGTCAAAATTCCTTTTTAATAGCTCAAAAATGATCTGGAGGAGCAAAGGCAATAGTACAGGACTTTCCTTTTACTATTTTCACTCTCTCACTGGAGACCCTTCTTTTGAGTCTTAAAAAAAATAATCTCTTGCAGGTGTTCTGATTGTAGGTAATTCCTGCTATCTCTTCTCTGTTAAACACACGAAATTGTCCATGTCATAAGCAACCTCCCATAAGTCCATCATTTCCCTTGTAAAAATTTCTTTACTATGTTCTTATCTCATTTGATATTGTCTTCTTTAAAGTCTAGTAATGGCATTTAAAAAAATTAATTTAAGCACACTGGTTTCTCTAAACATTCAGATGTATTTTGTGGACACTTAGCATCTGTTTACATTTTTATTACTGGCATTTGGGAATTGATGCAATATCCTATAATATAGCTTCCGTGTATAATCTTTAATCCATTTTTTAGAGAAGTTAAATAAGGTCTTTCCTGGTATAAAGTCAGCATTTTTTTTCCATCTTAAAAGTTATAAAAAGTCTACAGGTGAGACTTCATCCTAAAATTCATTAAGTGCAGTTTTTAAAATCATTAGATTCACTGACTAGTTACACATTTCCCAGCATTTGCTGAAATAATTTCCTTAGGAAAAAACCTAAACTGCTCTGTCAAGGAATGTACCCAAAACCCTCCAGTTGCTGTCTTCCAAATACTACTTCATTTCTAAATGTGCTAATCTAAACTTTGTGCTTCATCTCTAAATATCGAGCAACAGTGAAAATTAGTTACAACTGCTGTCAAAGAGTTTTCTCAGCAGTTTAATTTTAGAAGGTAATTGTTAATGCTTAATTGATCATTAATTGCATAAGCTCATTAATGATTCTATGACACTCTGCTTCAGTGAGATTTAAAAAGTTCATCAACAGCACAAGAAAGATATCTTGGATTCCTCTTTCTTAATTTTCGTGCAATTTAACTGGTTAACTGGACTGAATTAGCCTTAGCTCACCGTGGATTTCTAAAATTAGTATTGCAATGACAGAGAACTGGGAGGAGCTGTAGACTCCCTCAAGGGCAGAGAGACCTTGCAGAGAGACCACAACAAATTAGAGGACTGGACAATCACCAACCATATGAAGTTCAACAAAGAAAGTACTGCATTCTGCACCCGGATTGAGGCAACCCTGGATGTACAGATAGACAAAGGAATGACATGCTGGAAAGCAGCCCTGTAGAAAGGGACCTGGGTGTCCTGATCTATGGCAAGTTGACCATGAGCCAGCAGTGCCCTGGCAGCCAGCAGGGCCAACCCTGTCCTGGGGGGCATCAGGCACAGCATGGCCAGCCAGGCAAGGGAGGGGATTGTCCTGCTCTGCTCTGCTCTGCTCTGGGGCAGCCTCACCTCGAGTGCTGTGCGCTGTTTTGGGCACCACAATATTAAAAAGACATTAAGTTATTAGAGAGCATCCAAAGGAGGGGAACAAAGATGATGGAGGACCTTGAGGGGAAGCTGTACGAGGAGCAGCTGAGGTCACTTGGTCTGTTGGGCCTGGAAAAGAGGAGACTGAGGGGAGAGAGAACTCATTGTGGTCTTCAACATCCTCATGAGGGAAAGAGGAGTGGCAGACACTGATCTGGTAACAGGTGGCAGGGCCCGACAGCTGGATGCTAGGAAAAGGTTTTTCACCCAGAGGGTGGTTGGGCACTGAACAGGCTCCCCACAGAAGTGTTCACAGCACCAAGCCTGACAGAGTTAAAGAAGCATTTGGGCAGTGCTCTCACGCACACGGTTGGATTCTTGGGTAGTCCTATGCAAGGCCAGGAGTTGGACTCCATGATGCTGATGGGTCCCTTCCAACTCAACTTATTCTTTGATTCTATGAAATTAATCAACATGGTCAGTGTTAGGAAAAGAGGGAATGATTTTAAGAGAGATTAAAAGAGATTAAAAGGGAGATTTAGATCAGATGTAAGGAGGAAATTCTTTACCATGAAGGTGGTGGGGTACTGGAACCTGTTGCCATCCATGCCAGAGAAGCCTCCCTTGAATTGTTGAAGGCAAGGCTGGATGGGGCTCTGAGCAACCAGGTCTAATGGAAGGAGTCCCAACCTATGCAGGGGGGTGGGAAATTGCTAATTTTTATTGTTCCTTCCAATCCTAGCCATTTTATGATTCTGTGATTCTATGACTCTTGAAATGCTACAAATGAAAGGAAAATTAGAGCTACATAACATGTATTTATGGATATATAACAGCTGCGTTTCTGCATATGAACAGTGAAGGCTTTTGAACTTTCCGCTGCCTCTTCCGTGGGGCATTTTGAAAGATTTAGTGAGGTTCTGAGCTTCCGGTGTTTAGCATGACTTGACCTTTTCCTTTTCCTCAATTTTCATTCTTGCAGTAAAAGTTCACATAGATGTACCATGATGAACAAACAAGGCTTTAAAATCACCACTTAAACTAATTTCATGGCTTGTGATATGCTCTTGAATACTCCTGCCCAGTGCATGCATATTGATATTGTATGACAATATAAGAGTTAGGAACATAGCATTACTTTAAATGTAGAAAAATGTGTTTATATACACCCAGGTCTAATTCAAATGCTAAACTGACCGTTTTCCTGCTCTTTGAAGTGGAACTGTAAATAATTAATTGCACATGACACTGGAGATTGTGTTCGCTTGCATTTCAATGTCAAGCTGACCAACATCTCTCTTCAAAATAAAGACATAAGAGCATAAAAATGGATTGATGGACTGTTGCACATAATTTCTGATTCATAGGTGAATGACTAACTACCTGTTGGCTTGAATATGTGACTCTTCTTAATTCTTCTATGGCAATAACCCTCTGAAGAAAAGTTTGAGAGATAATTCTTAGTCACTGGTAAATATACACTACATGATAATCAGTTCAATATTTAGAGAAAACCCACATTTCCAAGCCCAAGTTATATTTAGTAGTTTCAAAACCTGCCAGATGAATATTTAAGATGGAATGCAAATTTTCATATTATTGCCTCTTTAGCTAGTGTGGTTGATTTTCCACTGTCAAAATTTTCAACATCTTTCCACACATAGCCAAGAACTTTAATGAAGGACTTATTTCAGTACCTTTAAAAAAAAAAAATTCATTTTAAGAGAAAAATCATCATATTTTACAGTGAGAAATGTAGTGAATTTAGCATCTTTTTGTTTTCTTCGCAGACATATTGCCATTTTCTCTTATGCATTAGTTAAATTAACTATAAACAATTTCTGAGATCTTTTAAAGTATTCATTAGCTCATTGAAGGATCCATATTTAATGCTGAATATTTAAAATTCATATATTAAAGCATGTAGTTCCTGTGCTTTGAGTGAGTGAACTCAGTTTGACAATGAAAATATAGACTCAAAATAAAAGTGGAGAAAGAAAACCTTTCTTGAGAAAATAATGATTCAGGAAGACACTTGAGAAAATGGAGTGGAAGAAACAGGCTTTTTTTCCAGTAGGAAGCATAAATGTGGATTTTTGTGTGAAAGTTTAATGGCTGAAGTCCTGGCCCAGATGTCAAGTGTCTTTCTGCTCTCAAGTTCCTATTCCAAATGTGAAGCTACTGCTACATTTAGTTTATTTCATTAAGTAAAATAATCACTAAATTTTAATCTTTCAGAAAGCTGAAATATTTAATGAAAATGTACCAGAAAATCCATGCTTGGGTAAACCAAGCTTCAAAATTTTGATCAACACATTTCTATACTAGAAAGCATTGTGCATACTTATTACTATCCAAATATCCTTTTAACAAAAATACTAAACATTTTATATCAAGTTTAATTCAATCCATTTACTTTTAAAATGATAAAATGAACCTTTAAAGACTTTTTTAAAAGTCCCTAAACTTAAACCAAAATACTAAAATTAAATATACACTTTAAAGAAAATAATGTAATTAATTTTTAAGTCTTTAATTCTAGATTAAAGTTTATTTCAATCCCCATAAATCTTCTTTATCTACTTTATCTATGCCTGTAATTTTTTTCAGATAAATTGGAAAAATTTAGTACATATAAATCAAACACTACTGTAATTCTATTTCCTCAGTGTAGAAAATAATACATTTTAATTATGAAATATGAGGTTGTGTAGTCAGGGTTTTTCATTTCTGCCTTTATAAGTTTATTGCCAGCTCATTAGCAAACATATAGAATAGTTTTGTCTCTACCTAAGAAGCACACAGGCTATAATCAATTATATGCATTCCACAGTTTTCAACACATCATTGTGTTTTACCACGGTACCTTGCTGTTCGGAGCATTTATTTTTCCAAATTTTTACACATTTTGTATGAAAATGGATGTTCTTATAAACTTTCATGAAGGACTAAAGGACCTGCAATTAGGTTAAAAATAATAGGGTTAAAGAAAAATTTTTCTGCTCTATTACCCACAGTTTTTTTCCTTACTTACTTTTTACACATAACTGAACGTTCATATTTTACTTTCTCAGTATAAAAGCTAGACTATTGACCATATCCCAAACATATATAATAATATATAACCTAGCTATGATAATAACAACTTTGTGGTCTGAGCCTTTAAGAAATGCATAACCACTATGATAGCATAAATAATTATTTTGTATTTAGCTATTCTTTAAAAATCTATGAGTACAGCTATCACTTAGATAAATATTTACACTAGAAAGTGTGCAATTTAAAATGCATGCAACACTAAAGCACTGTAAAAGTGTGAAAAATCTGTTGTATACTTTTAAGGCAATTTTAAATAAATTTGATTTACAGATTCAGAGATTCACAGAATATTCTGAGTTAGAAGGGACCTACAAGGATCATCAAGTCCAACTCTCAATAAGGACATGAAAATCAAACAGATAATCCAGAAACAAAGGGATGCAAAGAAGGAAGACAAGAACAGTCATAATTGATGTCTAGTGTTTGAAATCAACATTTTGAATGTTAATTAAGTAATGTTGAGAAATACTACATTTCAGTTAGGGAAGCTGCAAATATTAAGTTAATGGTAGGAAAAATCATTTAGGTAAAAGTTCAAAGAGGACTCATACAATTCTAGTAAATCTTTGCTCTCACTTGGAGTGAAAAATCACAGGATTTAATACTTGAGTATCTTACCTCTAACATAATGCCTAAAAAAAATCTCTAGTTTGAATATTGGGAATGCATTAAAATATTCCAAATCCTAATTTTTTTTTTCTGTAAATAAAAAAATATATGTAAAGTACTTTTTGATGATTGATTAAATCAAGGAGTACTTTTTTCCTTTGTTATATCATTATATGATAAGATGCAAAGGAATAAAGACTTAAAGTAAAATATTCAGGAGAATCTTGGTGTGAAGAGTGGCAGAATCATGTTTTTTAAACTTTGATCTGCACAATTTGCATACTGAGAAATATCTCCATATCTGCCTTTTCTTTTTTTAAAACATTATAAAATCTTAATTATGCGCAGAAGAAAACTGCAGGCGTTTCACATTTTGAGTTGCATGTTAAGACCTTAATCTTAAGAGTTATTCAGGCTCTGTTATCACAATAATCTGCTTTGCAACACCATCCTTATAAAATTTCATTGCCCTCTACTGACAGAGATAGAAAGATCTGTTACCTGAGAAAACAGCCTTACTCCATTGGTTGGTACTTTTTTTTCTCTTGGCAGTGGCAATAATGACCACCTCCAACTATTCAGACCACAAGATGCTGCTAGAGAGGGAAATGATGTTAAAATCTTTGAGAAATTTAGGAGAAATCTCACAAAGCCATAGCTCTCTATGGCCAGAGATGGTAAAGATCTACATTAATATCTGTGGACACCAGGAATTAGGAGTCACCATTTTGTTTACAAAATATACGAAATATATATTACATTTATAATATTTCCTTCCAGTAGAATACATGTTGATTTATAAACAGCACTTAAAATAAATTGTTTGGCTCTATTTCAACTATATAATCTCTCTGATATACAGTTTGGTTTAAATCTCTCTCTTGTCCCATTCTGAAAGACCTCATATTTATAGAAGTGTTCAAAGGTTTTGAATTTAAGGTGCAAAAAAGGCACCTGATTAGTTCTGGACAGAATCTAATGAGTTGATTCTGAGCAAGTGTAGGGAAGATCCAGAGCCCCTGAATTAGATTTCTAGTATTAAGTGCACCCATAACTCCTGCCTCTTATTTTAATGTATGTGGCAATATTAATTGAACCAGGCTTATTACAGAATGAACTTACAGCACTTTTAATACTCATAACTGTACAGAAACAACAGTCATTGCCTTGGTGCACCTACACTTTTTTTCTTTCTAGTGAAATTAATTGCTTTAAGATTAATGTAATTAGAATGCGCAGTGCATATTTTGCCATGGATAATAAATGAAAAAAAAATGTGTCCTCCCTAGAACATGGAGCTGATGCCCCACTGAGTAAACAATCTTTAAACCTAAAATAAGTTTCTCTGTAGATGTTTTGAATCAGTCCTAATATTTACATATCAAGCGGACCTTGGAGACAAACGTGTGAGCATGACATATACATGCATGTATATACATACGTACATAATTTCTATAAAAAATTATAACAGCATAAAGTACAGCAATGAAATGGTAAGTAAAATCTTTCCTTAAAAGACTGGGATTAATTTAACTAGGACTCCTTTTCTGCATTTCTACTGGAGTAGAGAAGGTTATTAGGTAGATGTCAGAATTGTGTTTGTCCTTCATACTACTTTAGCTCTGTGCTTAATGCTCTTCCCATTTACTTTCAAAGAAAAAAATTCTATATCCAAATATGTTATAATTTTGCCAAATTTGTTGCACTCAGCACTAAGCAGAATTTCTCTTAGATAATTTATATGACAAATGCTGAATATTATAACAAAGCAACTGGGCTCTGATGTAGCTAAATGGGTGGCATATTGACACTCAGAGTTCTGCAAGTTCCTGGCATCTGTGTTCATCCATGGTAATATCAGAGAGAAAAGCATTTATCTCAACTAGGAAAGGAAAGAGGAACTTGTCAGATATCATGGTGATTTTTTTGCTTCCTCTGTTTCCTTTTAACAGAGTTATGGTAGTACTTAGTATATAAGGGCAAAGGTATTTTTATGGATAGTTATAGAATTGTTGGAAACAACTACTTCCCTGACAATTGTAATTACCTATTCACGAGCTTTTTGAATGTTTTACTTTCAGTATCCAAGGCTTTATTGCTTTGGCCCAGTCTGAGTTCTTGAGGGAATGCAAAGCAAAACAGCTACCTCAGGTCTTTTTCAGGCTGCAGAATTATTCAATTAACAGGTTCAAATTTAAGATTCAGTATAAAAATGGTCCTTATGCATTATGTACTTTCCCCTCTCTCCACCTTCCCCCTTTCTCCACCACTCTCTCAGCAAACTCATTTTGATTTATAAATCATGTGTTTTGAAAACACAATAGAGATGTATGTTAAATGCCAGTCTATTTTTAAACCCCTAGATTCCAACAGAATTTTTTATGCTTAAAATGATTACTCCAATTCCACTAGTAATATTTTTAGGACCAGAACGAACTTTTGATGTACATCCATTATTTCAGCTATCCAGAGTGAAGCTCTCTTTAAGTTTTACAATGGCAGATACAAAGAAATTGAAGACAGAATAAAACCTCAGATTCATTTAAGAGCTTCTCAGGCCCTCCATTCTGTGTACATATGCCCTTCTGGTTTCCCTTTGTAATTTGAACGCTTTTTGTGCCAATTGGAATTAAATAAATTATATTATGCTATGTATATGAAAAGCATACAAAAAAAAATAAAAGCACATATGTATGTATATAAGCTTATTACAAGAGACATCTAAACATTATTGAAAAGAAATTTGGAATTAAAATATTTGAATAAATACTGCCAATCTAAATGCACATATAGAGAACTTAAATATTTTTAAATCCAATTGCAATTGAAGTATCACCAAAACACACCAGGAAAATGTGATACACTTTAGCTTTTTAAAATAAATTTAAACATAATAAATGTGCTTGCATAGCTAACCAGATTAGCTTTCCCCTGTAGAAAGAAAAGAAACAGACCTGAGTTTTCATCCTCAAAGGGGTATGTATAAATATTCAAATATTTTGCATTTAAGTAGCTTACAGAATTACAATAAGAAAACCATACTGAAATAGATGAAGTGAATATAAAATTAAACAAATCTCATCTAATGACTTACACTATTTTTACTTTCTTTACCATCATATTGTATGTAAATATGCCTTCACATATGAAGGAACACAACTGTGGGATAAAAGTGGTAAAGATATTTATGGCATCATTATTAACCCATTATGCTTGTTCCATCTCTATGATTTTAAAATAAGAAAAATGTTTTATTTGCATATATAGAATAGGTAATCAAGCTTCAGGAGTCAACACTAGTACCTAGTATTAAGTCAAACATCGAAACAGCAATAAAAAGAAAAATTGCTATCTCTAACAAGTTCTGTTTCTATGTGCTAAGAAAAATTTATCATATCACATGCTGAAGGACAAATGTTATGCAGAAGCACAGAACCTAGATTAGCAAACAGTTGCATGAGTGTTATGATCCAATCATAAGAGATGCCTCTGCCCAAATTAAACTGCAGAACTTAATTGCTTAACCCTAAACAGGACCATATGCCAAAGTTAATAGAACAGATTTTATTTAAGAGAAAATGTGAGGTAGAAAGACAGAAAGAAATAGGAAGAGAGAGTGGGGAGGGGGAAAAGAAAGTGAGTGAGAGAGAGACACTGAGCAAAAGGTGTCACCACCACATGAATTCCTGCCATGTCCTGCTAGTCCTTCACCCTGGTCTTCTTGGTGGTAGGGGCCCCAGAGTCGCTCTTCTGGAGGTACTAGTTTTATGCAGTCTGAGTCCTGGCTATCCCTGGGCCGTAGATGCCACTTCCATAACTTTGGATAGTACATGTGTAACCAGTGTCTTCCTTCCTCCACCGGGTGAATTTTTGTCTGGATAGATCACCCAGATCTGCCTCACCAGGCCTGGAATCAGCATCTTCCTGTTGGTGCCATCTGCACCTATCACAGGTTCTGTTGTGGTGGCATAACTTATGGGCACAGTCTTTCGAGACATGCAGTTGCATTCTTTAAGTCCTTACAATGATTGTTGTGGGGTAATTACAGCAGTGGCTGTGGAGTTCTTATCCACACTTCACAGCAGAGGATATCTGCAGAGGATCAGTCCCTACAGTAGAGCCAAATATATTGAAAATGTAAACCTAGATAACTATTTTTTGCCAGTTTCATGCATCCTGCAACATTAGATTTACATTTCCAAAATATTCATGTGCAGAAGTACTATCAAAGTAATTCCATCAACGGTTTAATAAAGAAATATTAGCACATGATGCAAAGATGAATCAGTATGCTGACAGGGTAATGTGTCCTTTATTTCCACAAACAAACCTGAAATAGATAAAATACCATGGATTTTTAAATGGAGAGGAAAGTAAAGCTAGCCTGGCTTGTATATTTTTATGTGACACTGGAAGTAAGAGAAAATGAGAAAGAATTTCCAAGCAAGCTTTTTGTTTCCACACAAAACTAGATTCCAAGAAACAAGAAAACAAGACTGATGGACTAAGAGTACTTTTTGTGTTCATTTCTTTTGAATATTTGTTGTTGTTAATCCTTTTATTGAGTGAGAAATTCCAGTTCCACAATGTCAAGCATTTATGCTAAGATATTAAATAAATAGCTAAATATTTTTCATTTTTCCTTTTTCATAGTTACTAAAACAGTAGTATGTTCTCATTTAGAAAAGGTTGTACATGATGAGAAAACACAGACTTTTTCTGATATATTTTAATTCATCTTTTTTTTTTATTTTCTTACTAATTGCAATACAGGAATCTAACTGTGAATTTCAAAGTCAATCCAGCATTATTTCTTATTCTGAGATATTTTCATACCTAGGATTTTACCCCATGGAAATGTAGCATACCTGTGATTTTGAAAATGAAGAGAGGTGAAGCAGCTTCTGACACATACTGTTCAGTTTCCCTCATGCTTTCTATTAGTATTTTATTAGATAGATGAACTTGAGACAAAATGTTATCTTTATCTTTGAACCAGATCATAAACTAAAAATAGCTAGCAATGGCTAAATGTCAGTTGAGGCACTGTGAATGAGGCACTGAGGATGTAAGAGGAACAACAATCTGCTTACAGCTGGGGTGGGCCCCTTTAGCCCATTTCCATAAACCAACATTTTAGTTCAGTCATTTAAAAGGGAGATACCTAAATTTAAACTAATCACTGAACACTTCCTGTCAGTCAGCTGACACAAGCGGGTACATACAGAGCTGAGTCATTTGATTTATTTTAGATGCTATTTGTGTGAATGACTCACCTTCTTACAACAGGTATTTAAGTCCACTGACTATAAGGGCAGCCTAGGACAGTTAGCTCAGACTTTGATGTGTGACTTTTTTGATATTTGGGGTTGAGTAGGACTCATCTCACCCTCTATGACCGTAACACTCTTTCTTTCTCACCTTCCCCCCAAGGCTTTGTTGTTCATGCTCCAAAGATCAACAGCACAGCTCTGATGTGGCATGATTATGTGCCTTTGGCTCAGGCTGCCACAAGGACTCATAGATTGTGGGAAGCAGATGTGAGAAAGCCTGCAGAGAAGAGCCCTGTAAGTTATGACTATAGAGTTACAGACAGATTTGGAACCATAAAGTTGAAAGAGCATGAGTAACTGAAAGAATGAAGGCTAAAAAGCACCAATGTGGAAAAGTACAAAATCTGAAATGGGAAAAAGTAAAATAAAATATGGGAACATGTGGATACCATCGGATTTGGTGGATGCTTTCAAGTTACTGCTATTACAGATCTGCTCCTGGGAGCAATGGAGACTAACTCTTCTCCTGTCTCATAGCTGCCTGGCCAATAAAGACTCTATTGTCTATTCCTGATAAGAGACTGAAAGGTTTTTACAGTGGGGTGAGGATCTGTATTACTTTCTTAGTAATCAGGTAAAATCTAGGTATCTTTTGTATTTACAAGCCAGAAACAAACAAACAAACAAAAAAACCTAAAACAAGCCACTTGTTCTATATTTTAACAGCGATTGTTTTCTGTATAGTTCTAGATGCCTAAACAAAATGGCCCAGAGGGGAGTCATAGTAATATGGTTAGTGAATATGCTGTCTTAAGAAATGTGTAAGGCAGACTCTCTAATTGTATGGTTAAAGCTTATTTGACACTTGCACTCTGAAGCTTGTCAGGCTGAAATTCAATAGAGTAAGAGGAATGGAAGAAAAAGTGTCAATATCAATGAACCATCAGAGCAGCTCTCCCTGTTTTCAGACGGATCTCCAGTTCACAAGCTGACATGAAATTGTTTCTTGTTCAGCCTTCTGAGATGATGCTTGTGAGAGGCTCATGACTATGTCACAAATTCAATGCATATGACTGTTAGGAAGAAAACAATTTTTAAGAAACCTTACAGACTAAGAAATTGTGTACACAATACATCCTGAAGGACTGCAATATAAGCTCTTGTCCCACCAGACTATAAAGACACCACATTCACATATTTGTACCCAACAACTTGAAAGAATATGAAATTTTATCTATTAACTTATTGATGGGAAGGAGAATGTTCATGATATCTGCAGAAGAGAACTTTGTTAAAAATTCTACTGATTGTTCAGCAGTTTCTTTCCCTTGACAATTTTCATCTCAACATTTTTTGGTCTGGAAGACTTTTATGTTTATAAGCACACATAGTTTTTAATTTTAAGATCTTCAACCCCTTATTTTATGCTATTTTGCATTCTGGAAACTCATGTGTTACCTTTCACTGGAGAAAGAAATGTTAACTTGCCAAACAAGTACATTTCACTCCTGTTGATTTTCAGAATTTCCTGGTCATCCATTTCTTAGTGGTATGTCAACCTCCAGAGCCCATATTTTCTGTCAACATCACGCCATACTTTAAATATTGCACTCTTAAGTACTAATTACCCCTAAACTATCAGCAAAAGGAAGAATGATTTTTTTTTAATAAGGCCATAAAGTTCACCATGTTTTCTACACCAGTGTATTCCTATTTTATTTAAAATAGAAAATCCCAAATCTGTAACTGTTTGTTTGTTTGTTTGGGTTGTTCTCGTTGCTTTGCTTGGTTTTGTTGTGCTTTGTGGGGTTTTCTTTTCATGCTTGTTTTTGGGTTTTTTTTTGCTAAGTGTCAGTATGAGTGATTAGTTTTGTGTAGCAATACAAGCAGCAAGTCTTTTATGATTCATAACATGTTTGATGCCTTTTGGAAGCAATTAGTGTTCCACTAATGGCATTAATACCAAAAATTGGAACTGCTGTATTAACCTGCACCACTCATCCCTTTTTGCATTTGCTTAGGTTATTAGCAAAAAAAATTTTATTCCTTATTTTGTTGTCGACAACTCATGCAACTGCACTATGTTTTGTTAGATTTTCATAATAAGAGGTTGTGCAATTAGTAAGTAGCGAATGCTGTTAAAACACTGTGAAAAAAATTTTCTGAGCCTATGGTTATGTCATTAATTAGATACTTAATTACTGCAACATGAGTTTGCTATTTTTTTTTTAAATGTGAAGAATATTTTTTGTTAACAAGGTCAGATGTGACCTGGAACTTCTAAGCTGATATTTGCCTCATTTTAGAGAAACATGAAATCACTGGTATTATCAAGATTGATATTTTTTTCTATATTACAAATTCTTTCATTTATGATTTCATTTCTTTATGAACTTGTCTTCAAGATCAGGAGGTACAGCTGACTTGCTTGTGAATTCATCAATTTCAGCAGTGAGAAAGAGAAAAGCTGGAGATTATAGCTGAATGTTTCTTAACATTAAAATAAAACATGATGGCATGTTTGTTCAAGGGACAAAGAGAGACTGATAAACTGCATACCATCTGTACTTACTCTCCTTGGGAAAAAAAATATGATAAGGGTTAACAAGGTACATCCCAAGTGTATTTCTTAATTATAGTAAATATTTTTATTAGAGTTACTGACCGTGGGTATAATTAAAATCTATAGTCCCAAAACCAAAAACCTTTCCTAAATTCCCTAAGCAAAACTCTATCTAATTCAACTTTTATTATTATACAGCTGTCTTGACTTTAAACCCAGGAGGGAATCTCAAAGTCAACAGATTCTGTAGACATTCAGGGAAGGTGCGTGGGCTGGACGGAGCATACAAATAATTTTTCATTCCCTTTTGTCTTAATTATACCATCCTTTTCCTTTTTTTCCTTTTATTTTATTTTTATCATTTCATCAGAATTAATCCATTACTGCATCTTTATTTTTCATTGAGGGTTTTTTTCCTCGAGAATATATTAAGATTTTGCTTTCTTTTGCTTTTGACAAAAACCTGTGAATTCCTTGCCATTTTTTCAATCACAGTCACATCACCTTTATTAGACAAAAAGCAAGCCAGATTTTTTGATCAGTAGTAACATTCTGGTCTATTCTTGGTACCCCTGACAGTATTAAAACAGAGATTGTACTTTAGAGGTTTTTAGTTCAGATTGATTTAACAACTGAAAACCAGATTTCTTTAAAACCGTTAAAAAATATCTGTGGCTAAAGAATATTGAAACAAAACTTCTGTTCTGTTGAGAAAAATAATACAAGTAAGGTGGCACTCATTACCAATAAATAGCAGAAGAAAGGTGTTTGATAATGGATTACTGGTTTAGTTTTGACTTCTTATGAATTTGGGTAGGATTCAACATTCTTGTGGAAGTGTATTGTAAGAATTTAAGGGTTGTTAGCCAGCACCTTTCAAGTGTAAGCAGTGGGCTGGTTGCCAGAGTTAAGGCAACTCTAAAATGAAACATAAGAGCTCCTGACACGTCTAGTGTCTTTGTTCAGCATGATGAGAATTTAGAACAAACATCAGGCCCCTGTTGATGAGTCATGACATTTGGTGGCTTATTTCACGTCTTGACATTGCATTATGGTGAGTTGTCAGTGCCTAGAATCTTACGCTGGGAGGAATGTCCCATTCATTCTGGTGATTTCTTCCCCGCTCTGGGGTCTATTTGGTTTCCTTTCTATGTCTTAGCTATAATGCTTTATGCTTTCACATCTTGCTTTTTCCTCACTGACCTGCTGCTCTGTGTTACATGTAAGTTTCGCATAATGCCTTTCCCATGTCATGTTCCAATACCATTACTTTGCTCTCTTTGCTACCCCAAAATATTTTTTCCAGATATACATTTCTTTAAGCTGATCATTTGTCCTTTTTTTACATCTGTGTGGTCCCCAGTGTCACCCTCACCATCTCACCTGTGCGTTTTTTGTGTGGTGTCCTCTGTCCCTGCTTGAAAGGCTCTACTACTGCAGAGATCTGTACTTCTTAGTATTGCATCACAGTCACAAAACCATGGCAGCACCATATGAAGACAAGGAACAGTGAAAGAAGTTAGCCATTTAGAAAATTAGAGCTAGTCAATTAGAAAATTTCTGTTGCAGCAGCAACAAGTAAACAACAACAACAAAAAAAAAGCTGAGGGCGATTCAGTGCAAGGTTCAGGCAAAGCAGACCTGGCAACCTTCAGTCCCAAGGCTGTGCAAACTCAGTATAAACCTGATGTCCTGTTACTGGCACAGGGCAACACGTTAGATCAGGGCAGGTGGTGCCAAACATGCCAAAGGGCACTAATGTGGAGTGCTGGCCATGGCTCATGGAAAGGCCTGTTACGGGTGCAGTGATAATTGGTATGTGTTATATGACATGGGAGGGAAATAACAGCATGTTTTTGGAGGATCAGAAATACGTTTGGTTAAAAAGCAATAATTTAAAATTCAAATGAAGGGGAATAGAAATATCTTTTTGATATGCTTTATGGTGTAACATCTGATCTGAACTTGAGGCTGAGGGCTTCCTAGAAACGTAAGAAAATAAATCACACAAACCCTTTATTAAAAAGTGTTTTTTCCATATTCACTTACGTACTCAGCTGTGAAAATCCTAGATATATGTTGGTCTCTTTTAATTTTCTGAGTTTTGGCATAAGCAGACAATTCTTCTAAGTAGAAGCGTGAAGTAGCCTTCAAGGGTAACGTTTGCTGGAGCCAAAATACCTACACCCTACAGCTCAAGATCACTGTTGTTTGCTTCAAAGCAAAGCAATCCATTTAGCTCAGGCCACAAGCCTGAACAGAGGACAGTAGAGCTGTCATTGCCTAGAGATGTTGTGGACATTCCATACCTGGATGTTAAGACCAGGTTGGATGAGGCTTTGGGAAACTTGATCTAGTGAAAGGTGTCTCTGTTTGTGTCAATTTAACCATTCTATGTTTATGACTCCAGTGAAGAAACACTGAATATTCCAAGTAGTGGAAAGGTTACTAACAAAGAAATGGTGGTTCTAGGAAAAACAGAGGGTAGATTTGATGCCTTAGGTTTTAACTTTTATATTTTTCAAAATCCTGTACTGCCTAGTGTGTAACTCTGAAGTCTTGTGTGGCCTGTTAGATTCCGTTCTCTCATGCTGGTTAGACATAACAAACTCTCTAGGTTTGCTCGTCAAGGACACCAGGCCCCAAAATGTGTAAACTAAAAGTCTCTGAAGAGGGAGGGCAAACTTGGGGTAATTACATCATTAACTGAAGTTATAATTGGAGAATTAACCCTGATATGCAAATGAGCCAAACTTATAAAAGTGCAAAGAACCTGTGACTCAGGGTCCACCTTGGGTGTCACCTTTTGACTGCCCAGGGTGTACCTTTGAAGGCCCTTCAAATAAATACCTACTTTTATTCTCTTATTCTTGTCTAGTCTCTGTTTTCAGATAGCCGCTTCAAGGCATCAGATTTAATCTCTGAAAGCATATTTGGATGTAAGTGCAACTTCTGCATAGTTTCTCAGGTTTGTAGATACACCCTCTAAAGGGGCATTTCTCATGCTGCACATTTAATTTGTTGAAGATCATGATCTTGAGCAGCTGCCACAGAAGACAAGTGCAAGAAAGCCTCCTTGTCCTGCATTCTTATTATGACACTAGTCATAATCACAAAACCAGAATAAATATCCACTTGAGAATTAAATACCAAGTTAACTATAGGTTAGATTTCTCTATTAGCCTGTCCAAGTGGAAGAATAAAATGCCTGCAAGGAGATACCAAAGAGTCTGGTAGCTCCAAGAAGAGCACATCTTTCCTCCATTTTCCTGGAGAAAGGAAATAGATTTTTTTCACAGTTCTGTGTGGTATACAGCTGAGGCTTTCTTCCTTACCTTTCACCTGCCCAGAGTGTTACTTTTGCGTGCCAGAAAGGGAGATAAGACATAAGACTTTGCCTTTTTCCATCTCTTGCATTACTTCACTCTTTTTCTCATAGGAAATATCACACTTCTATGAAGTGTCAGACTTCATTCTGTCAACTGAAATACTAAGGAGAGATTTTACCCCCAAATCACTGAGCATCCAAGGACAAACCAGTCCTAGCTGCCACAAAACCGTCTACTAGAAAATAATATGAAGTAGCAGCTAGAAATAACTTTCCAGATAGACAGATCAATTGTATCTACAGAATCCTAGAACTTCTCAGAATTAGAGATTTATCTTCAAATAAATAAAGCTATGCAGAGCATCTTGTGGCAATATATAGTAAACTAGTAAGCAGTTATTTTTCTTCAAAAACATTTAGTTTATGACTTCCAGCTGCTTATTTCTCTACAGCAATAATAGTGTGCCAGGCTTTTATTTATGGCTCAGCATGCAGCTTTTAGCTGTTGATAAACAGCTATTAATAATATTTAGGAATAGACAACCATGTAATATACACATTAGTTTGTGCCAGAGAAAAGGTGGAAATACCACACAAGAAAAAAGTGGTTTTGTGATAAATGCCTCAGAAGATTGTCTGAGATCAAAAAGTGAAACTGATTCTGATTCCAGAGTGGTGAGACTACAAATTAACCATATTGGGATATATCACTATCATTCTCATGTCAGATAAGATCAACAAAAGCAAGTGCACCAATACTGACATAAAATATCATAGCAGTGTTACCAACCTAAAGAGAGATCAAGAGAAGCTCATAATACTCCAGCCTTAAAATATTATTTTGTCATACCTAGAATGACCTAAACACTCTGTTCTGAGTCATCAAAAACTACAGCATTTATATTTATTTTGTTTGAAACCAGTTCAATAGAACTGCTGGACATT
This sequence comes from Vireo altiloquus, assembly GCA_013396875.1. Classification (NCBI taxonomy): domain Eukaryota; kingdom Metazoa; phylum Chordata; class Aves; order Passeriformes; family Vireonidae; genus Vireo; species Vireo altiloquus. Next base: position 106,412 of record VZRF01005648.1, on the reverse strand, counting down.
CTGCAAAAAATGCAGGTAAAATAAATTTGATCATGTACTTAATTTTAAAGATCATACACAGAGAAAACAGAAGTTCTTAATTTGGTAAAGTTAGACATTTTTTATATGCACATGCATAACTAGCCCTCTATATAGATTTTAGAGCTGGTTTTGTACTTTTTTTATTTGTATACATGAAAGATACACTTTATTGGCAACAGGCATTGTGTGAAATTGAAGCATATTATATAAGGATGTGAAGGAATCTCTTCTTAATATAGTGGCCAGAATTTGCAGTTTGAATTATTAGAAGTTCAAGAGACAGAAGTTTCAAGATGGACTCTGTGAACCAAACAAAATAAAATGAACAAAGAAAACAAATTTCCTTTAAATTGCAGGTGCAAGAAAATTTTGTATTTTAAAGCACTATTCTAAAATACCTGATGTAATAGCATGAAGATTTTGCACCTCAGTGTTTTCCTATTCCCTTCATATGGACTCAGATTCTCTTCCTCTCCTTTGTTTCAAAATTCCCACTGAGAAAGAATTTCATTGCCATGCCAAGTCCTCTCTATGAGGATTAACTCATTATGAAAAATCGACAGGAAAATATGTATAAACCAAGCCCTGGAGTAGCAGCTAGTTACAACAGTGATAAAAAAGCTGTATCACATCAGCAGATGCTGCCATACACTACTCAATGTACAGTGGGTAGTAATTGTACAGTGGGTATTAAAATCTCAAAGGAACAAGACTCTAAGAAATAAATAAGTAAAAAAATAATTACAATTAATTTTAAAATAATTCAATTTTTACAAAAACACTATGTGAAAAGACTGACGGTATGGATTCTTCTGAATACTGCAGGCATGGTAGCTGTGCTGCATTGCTATGTCACCAACACCAGCAAGAGATAGGACAAAAACTGGCTTGGCAGATAATCTGCCTGGATAGTAGATGTAGTCTGGGGACAGCTCTGGTAGAGAAACGTTAATCTGTGGAGGTGATTAGGATTGCCACGGCAAATTTGTAGCTGTAATAGGAAGAGAAAAAGGTCTACCTCTTTTTACTTGAAATCATGTCAAATGCTGTTTACTACTTAGCAAAATAAGCCATCAAGTGATCCCTGTAGTATTTGCTAAATCTTCATTAAGTTTAGCATGCAGAATGCTTCTGGAGCTTGTAAACAGTTGTGTTAATTCCCTGACACAGCACTGCTTCCCTTGCAGAATCCCGTAAGAAGAATTGGTGCTGCACCTGTGAGAAGAGACAGAGATGCAGAAAGGTCAGGGACTGACAAGGTTCTCGATGCCCAAGAGTAGGAATCAATTATATTCTACAAACATTTGAACAATGTGGGAAAAAATCAAGTGGGGAAACATTTTTGCTACCACAAGTTTACTTCTGGTACTCCTTTACAGGGTTTTCTATAGCTCATTTAACTACTTACTTCAGGGATCTGAATCCGAAACTTCATGGCAGAATCGAATGGGTATTAATATTCAAAGGAAGCATTATGTCCTCACAGGGAAATTGAGAATATTCACAAATGACCATGAAAGGAATGAATTTCATTACTTTTCTCAGCCACTGTGATTTTGTTTCAGCTAAAAATTATGAAGCATGCACTGCTATTGTTCCTGCCATTCAGAATCAACTGCATGGAAATTGTCAGACAATATAAGGATTTCAGAAAAATAAAAGGAGTGTTTCTTTTGAAAGAAGAACAATTGTAAATGCTTCATGGAACAATAAGTGTGCTATTACTGGTAAATATACCACCCAATCAGAACCACACACATCTAACACAACACAAAAGAACATCAATTTAGAAACTACAAAAAAGCAAGGATATTGAGTAGCCAAAAGTAAAATTTCCTCTGTAAGCAAGGACTGTGATAGCAATTAAATTATAAGTAAGATTAGGCCATTGTCAGAACTTCAAACAGTTGGAAGAAAAAGTTCAGATTTTCCCTAGACTGAGTAGCACCAGCAAGTACAAAAAGTCATGTGAAAGACACAAAAGTAGAGATAGCTCAAATAAAATATGTTTCCAAATGGCTGCAGTATTCTATTTAAAGTAATGCTTAGAATAGTTGGATTTCAGGAAATAGGTTTGTGAACACAGACAAGGATTAGTGGTCCAGCATATAACAAAAACATGATCCAAGTGAATAGTAGGAGCCTTCCCTCATCTTGTAGAAAGTTTAAACATCTCCCATGCTATTTACTAGATATCAGAATTCCTTAGCTAAAAAGCAACAAGAGTCCCAAATTAGTTTCATTTAATCTAATTTAATTTCATTTTGTTTCTTTGTAAGCTTTCATTTCTCTGTAACCTGGAAGTTAACTTGGGCTTTGTCTTTAGCTCTGCTTGGACAGCTGCCTGCTACCTTGAGCTTTCCCCCCAGAGGTAAAGTAGAGCATTGTTAATGTTCCTTTGACCATTTCACACAGCCAGAGAGCAGAGGCCAACTCACAGCCAGTCACCACCTTGCAGCCAAGGTGTAGGGGGAACTGGACTTGACTTCTGTCTGAGTGGAAAACACCACAACAGCTGACACCTTATAAAGTGAAAGTTAGTGACCTACAAACTCTTTCATTTTTGGTAGTGCCATTACAAATAAAAGTCTAAGCTGATTTTTAAGTATCATTACAAATTCTGTGGTTCATGTTATTGACTCCACTGAGCACACAGCAAAGATGTGAAATCCAGCATCATACTGGAACATCTCAGCTAAATACAAAATTTGCTAAAATTTCCTTATCAGCATTATTTCCAGCTAAGAATTAAAATTTACAGAGTGGATGAAAGTGAAGATGAGAATTCGAATAAATTAATGTCTCTAGATAATTTCAAGGCTCTTGCTGTTAAATCTGGTCCCACTGAGCATGACAGTATAATGCGTTCAGAAGGCAGCCATTCTGGATTGCTGTAAGCCACACTGACACCTACATGGGGGATGACAGCCTGTCACACTGATAGTGCTAATGACTACCACCAAGAGAGTTTTTACTCACAAGCAATCACAGACATCATTAAATCCAATGGGTGGGCCAGATACTTTTTTCAGGGACAAATAGAAGGAGCAATCAAACCCACAGAGACACATATGAAATGTCAGCAGCTGAATAAAACAAAGCATAAAAGTATGCTAGCTTCCCTGCTAAATCAGGACCTATATACAGCCAGCTTCCTCTGGAACAGGTATATGGAATATATTGAAGGAACAGAGTGTCATTTCAGGGAAGGATATTAGAAAGACTTGCTAAGAATGGCACATTTTCAGAAACTTTTTAAGGCAAAAGGAGAAAATCATGGTGGAAATGAATAGGTGGTGATCTTCAGCAGGAGATTAAAATGCAGCATCCCAGGGGAACCCTAAAGAAGATAGACTGTTTAATCTTCCAAGGAATTCCTGAACTTTCAAGAAATAGAATCTGACACAGAGCCCTGTACCTGTTATTCTTGTTGTGAGGAAGAAGATAAACCACTGGTTCTAAAATGCTGAGGTTTTAGAGGCACATTTTACTTGCAACCTGATTTCATATTTTTAGAAAACATGAATGTGCTAGTAGATTAATAAGTCATATCAAAAAGACTGTACTTCAACCCAAATTGAGACCACAAGAGAAGAAAAAACTGACAGACACAGTTAATTCTGTGCCCAACATCACTGACTCTTGCTGTGATCATCAAAACTGATTCAGTACCAGATTTTAGGCATCTATGCTCCAACAGTCTCAATAGCAAATACCTTTCCCTTCTAATGAATCCCATGCTGATACAGTATGTCGAGCCTCAGCATTGTGTTAGCAAAACCAAGCCAGTCCCCATTTAGCTGGATTGAATGATGCCACTGAAAAGGTGTCAATGGGATGGAGACTCCTGGATGAAAATGCTGCTTGCCCGCTGATGGAAAATGTCAGCCACAGACATGCTTATCCCTTATTTTGGATTTACTTCAAACAGTGACTAGAAAAAGAATGATGCATTTGAGGATGTTGGATTATTTCATTATTATCTTGTACTGTTAGCTGTAGAAGGACCGTAGGGCACTCGGAATGAGCCATATCTCTAGGACAGTGTAAGTAAAGGAACACCAACAGAGCATACAGAGATACTAAGTGAAAGAGACCGCTGGTTCTGAGCACAGGGTGGCAACAAAGATGGAAAAGCAAGTAAAGACCTGAGGGGAGCTTATAAGCTCTTGTTGCCTTACTGTCATTCTTGCTCCCTGGTTTATTCCTGCCCCATAAGGTTGAAAACAATTTTCCTGAGATTCACCATTGAGTCTGTATCAGCAGGGATTGCCTCAGCACAGATGCATGGTGACATCAGCCTCCTCCAGACCAGACTCATGCATGCTATCAGCTCTCTCAATGTGCAAGTCAGTGCTGCGACCAGGACCACAATAACTTCCTTTTAAAACACAGCTGAACTGTGAGTTTGCAGTAACTGCATTGTCATGGTGAATATGTCATAATGTCTTATACTCAAGAGAGATGCATTGGAAGGATTCATTAAGAGGGAGCTGCAGTATTGTGCTAGCTGCCTGTCCCTTCAAATAATCATTTGTCTTCCTGGAACCATGGTCCCAGTCACAAGAATTTCATGTTTGATTACTACATTCCTCAAAAGGATGAGGAGCTACAAGTGTGTGACACTACCAGAAATTCTTAGAACGAGATTAATATAAATCAGTTTATTTCTCATTAATTCTTTATTTAATCTAGCTATAGATCCATTATTTACAGCCCTGTCGTCTGACCTGTATTTTCTCCTGCCGTCCATTTGGATAACTCTCGACTGTTCTATTTGAGGAAAGTTAGGTCTGGTCTAGACTCTTGGCAAGACATAAACAAGTATATTGTAATTTAGTGAGTGATTCTCAGCATTTCTGGCCTCTAAACCCCTACCCATAATTAAGTTGATATTAAAGACTCTTGGTAAGATATGGTGGGTTGGCCCTGGCAGGGTGTCAGGTGCCCCCCAAAGATCTGTTCCTCCACTCTTCACCTGGGCAGGGAAGAGAAAATATAATAAAAGGTTCATGGGTTGAGATAAGGGGAGGGAGAGATCTCTCGCCAGGGACCATCACAGGCAAAACAGACTCAGCCTGGGGAAATCAGTTTAATTTACTGCAAATCAAATCAGGTTAAGGTAATGAGAAATAAAAACTGTATCTTAAAAATACATTTCCCCCACTGTTCCCTTCTCACCTGGCTCAATTTTACTCCTAATTTTCTCTCCATCCTCCCCCACAGTGGCACAGGAGTATGCAGTCTGTTCATCACATCGTCTCTGCCACTCCCTCTTCTTCAGTGGAGGGACTCCTCACCTCTTCCCTTGTTCCTGTGTGGTGTCCCTCCAACAGGAGACAGTTCTCTACCAACTTCTCCAACATAAATTTTTCTCATGGGCTGCAGTTCTTAATGAATATCTTCAGTGTGGGATCCCGTCCACAGCTTGCAGTCCTGGAACAGGCTGCTCCAGCATGAGACCTGCCAGCAAACCTGCTCCAGCCTTAGTTCCTGTTTATACCCACATGTCCCTACAGGCATCTGCTGCAGCACAGGGTTCCTACTGGGTCACAGCTTCCTGTGGGCATGCCTGTTCCAGCATGGGTTCCTCCATGGGCTGCAAGTGTATCTCCACCATGAACCTCCATGGTCTGTAGGGACACAGCCTGCGGCACTATAGTCTTCTCCAAAGGCTGCAGGGGATTCTCTGCTCTATCACCTGGAGCACCTTCTCTCCATCATTCTTCACCAGCCTTAGTGCCTGCAGGGATTTTTTTCTCACATACTCCTACTTTTCCCTCCAACTGCAGTTGCATAGGTTTTTTTCCCCTTCTTAAATGTATTAGGTACTGCCAATCTCAGCCTCGGACCGTGGTGGGTCCATCTTGGAGCCATCTGACATTGGCTTTGTTAGACATGAGGGAAGCTTCTGGCAGCCTCTCACAGAAGACAGCCCTGTAGCTCCACTCCTACCAAATCCTTCCCATGAAAACACAATATATAACCATAGAAGAATAAACAGTATTTGCTCTACATTAAAATTAGAAAATTTTTATTTTGGATCAGTAAAGATTGCTGGAATGGGTTCACAAACTGGGACATGGCAAAGTTGTGCAGTGTGTTTAAAGGCTCTAAAGAGTTCCCTTGAAATTACTGTAGAGAACACAGATATGCAAATAGAAACAATTCCTGTCCAGAGAAGCAACTTGAAAAATACCTATAAAAAGTGTCATCAAAAGAGCTGAAAATTTTCTTAAGTATATCCGTAAATATGTACAACAAAATCCTTCATTCCAAAAGTAAACAGAGTGGTCTCAGATTGTCAACTAATTTCATGCACAAGAACAAGCATTCTCCTCTATAATAAACAAATTATCTTGAGGAGGTATCACAAGTAGTACAGGAACAAAATGGTCTAGAATATTTTTGGGATTCCTCAAAACGTGATTCTAAAAATCAATTTGTGATGACAAGAGACCAAATCAATTATACATCTCTTGGACCATATCCAGAAGGGAAAAAACCCGAAGCTCTACTTCAAAACAAGAAATTTACAGCTCCAGTACTGACATGCAGTCCTTTTCAGCAACAAGTATATTTAATTTTGCATCTAATTTGCACTCATTCTTAAAACTCTTGTTAACATAAGAAAGAGCTGGATGCACTTGAAAGAATGTGACATCAGAAATGCCAAAATGCCAAGCTAACATTATAAGGTCTGGTATGAGACACTCTCTGGTAGTCTTGTACAATAGTCATAATCCAAAATGAACATGTACAAAAGGTACAGCAGGCTATTTAACATATTATTAAAAAGACATAGTTGAATGATCTACTGTAAGCAAAAGATGATTTACAGCTGCAAACATTGCTAAATAAAATAACACCAAGAACTGGCTCCATGAACTGTTCCCCTTGATACTCACAGTCTATACATGTTAGGTCAACTCCTACACTGATCTCAGAACAGTCCAATTACCTTTTTCTGAAATGGAACCTGGAAACAGTTCAAGAGAATGACAGCTCAGGGAATTTTCAGTTGCCAAATGCATGTGACTAGTTACAGAGAGCTCATTTTGTTACTTTAGATGGTCTCTCAGCACATGACATTCTCCAGTCCCTTCCCAAAACATTTAGAAATTTAGGGAACAACATAAGTCTAGGAGTAGTTCTGTCTCTATTTCATCCATGGTGGATGGGATGCATGGATAGGAAATAAGCGGCTTTGTCTGTCCTGTTGTATGACTATCAAAAAAATTAAAGTAGCCTGACAGGATTCAGGTGCCATGGAGGACCAGCACATGGCACATGTGGCCCTAATATGATGAACTGTATGTAATCTTTTATCAAGAGTTTTTTTATGAAGCCTGTGGTTATCCGTGAATCACTAAGCCTGTGTCTCTATTTGAGCAGGGAGAAAAATATTTCCAGAGGGGGTCATCTCTGCTAATGGGCCATAATGGCTCAATGACATTATGGCATCAATACAATAGGCAGCTGCAATGACCATCAGGGACCTAAAAAATATCCTATGATAGTCACAGGGTTACATCATTCCACTGTGGAACTCCCCAACCTGGGGGGAGGTACTGAGCATGCCTGCCTGTATCTGAGCCTACATAATCTCAAGGTTTGGGACCTGGGCCACCAAAACCACCAATACTCAGTGGACTCAGAGGAGAACCAGACCTTCCACAGGACTATCGCTTCTGGCAAGGCTGCAACCCTCACTCCAACAGGACTGCAACCACTGCTTAATCAGACTGTGACCACCACCCTGAGCAACAGGGTGATGGGTTGTACTCTGTGGGTTTAAGCCAGTTTTTCTGTATCATTGCATTTAGTGTAATCTTTCTATCAAACTGTAACTCCGACCTGAAATATCTCTCAAGGTATTTGTGTGGGGTTCACTTCCCCCACTGGTTAACTTTCAGACCAACACAATGTAGTAGACAAGGTAATAGTCCATTTGTGAGCGCATGTGAAAAAAATAGTGAGCTCTTGAACAAGGTTATAAGACAGTATATATATCCCAGGTCTATGGTATGGACTCATGTAGACTAAAAAAAAGACAGACCCTAGTCTTTGGACTTTTGCCCTGTTCTTTTTTGCCTTAAAACAGGGCAAAAGTCCAAAGACTACAAAAGAAAAAGCAAAGTGAAAAGAGAAAAAAGAAGGTTGAGAAAGAACGTAAATTAAATACAAACAGCAGTCAGGAATGAGGCTGGATAAAGGGATTAGATAGAGCAAACAACAAATCCACATCTAAATAAAATGTTCTTCTTTTGATCTGTATATAGCACTAGGTTTGAAACAAATACCACCACACCACTGTTAGCAATATCTTCATTGGACCCCCATCAAGGAATTAGGCTGCACTCTTAAATCACCTCAAATCACAATTTCTATTGAAAAGTAAACTGAATTCTCAGTTACATCAAGACTTTTTTTCCAACATGGGAAAGCCTTCTTACACATTTTTGCATTTAATCACTACACGATGAAGACAAGGTTCATTATGAAAAGCCCATTTTTGAAAACCAACTGTCTATTTGTAAAGACAAATTTAGCCTGTACAGGCAACAGAATCAACATGAATAATTTTCTAAAATATTACTGGAACTACCCTGGGAAACTAAATATATATGGGTATCCATCTTTATAATTTCTGACAAGAGAGATTTGGTTAGCGTCGTCTTCAGTAATTCAGAACACACGGTAAAATGATGAATTTTCAATGCTTAAAACTTTTTTATTTGATGTTTCTAAAAGGGTTAGAATGAGCTAGCAGGGGATAAATGCTAATTTTGTTATTTGCTCTCAGTTAATGCCTTAGAAGATTTTCTTATTTATGAGATTATGATTATACAATGAAACCTAAAAAATATTTAAAGTCATAGGTGCTGTTGATAGGGAATCAGACTTTGTGCTTGCCAGGGATGGAAGGAATTGCTTAAGAGAAGCTGTTAAAATGCTATCTGTCTTATTCAAATTCTTGTCGGTAAAACACAACTAACTACTACTAAGTGCAATACTCCTGTTTTATCTCATTAATTATGGTAAGTGCAGAGAGACATCAGACCAAGGTTTTAACATATATTTAACTTACCATCCTAGGATATCTAATGGGCATCTAATGGCACAACCAACAGCAATTGCAATTCTGGTGTGGAAAAAATGAAAGGAATCACTCTGTACTGCAGAAGTAACAGTCTCCTCTCTGACTTCAGGTCAGTGAAAGAGAGAAGATGCTTCTCTGTTCTAAATGTTTTGTTACAAGAAGGAAATCAATGTAATGAAGGGAACTGACAGAAACATAAAATTATTATTAATATAAAGGAAGAAAGTAAGATGTTCATTGATCTTATTCAACAAATATTTAATGCTTCCAAACAATAAGATCTAGGGGATTTTACTCAGTATGATACAAAAATAAAGTGGGAAAAAATCGGTGAAATTAAGGAAGAATTTTCCCTGATTATTCAGATATTTTAGAACACAATACACTTGAGGAAATAAATCTGTATTTTAAGTCATAAATGAGGAAGCATCTCAGAAACTAAAATTATACCACAAAAAACTTTAGAGAATATTCATTAGGGATCAAATAATAGAAGAAAGGCTCAGGGGCATGTACAGACTTCTGAAAAACCCAATGAGAGAAGAGATACCTAAAGGACACTTGTCTGCAAACAGGGTAAGTGGGCATCCACAGGATATCAGCTACATGCTTTTTTCAGTGCTGCAGTTATCTATACCCCAGGATAGAGTGGAAGTTAAACATTTGTCATGGGTGAAGATAGTATGTTAGAGAGGGAGGCTGAGGTGGAGTAGTGTACTTCATTTGAATAAAATCACCCATGCTTCAGAGCATGGACTTATGAGTTACAAATTTTTAGTAATTAATTTCTGTAGTCACAGTCTTGCCTTTTGTAGTCATTTTCATAGCTTCAGAAATTCATAATCAAGAGTTAATTTAATTGCGTTGATACATAGACATAAAATTTGTGTATTTATTATACTGTATAAACAACTTCGTGTTAATGTGAAAACCAATGCTATTATGTTAAATTTGTTGCCTATATTTCAGTTAATAGTCTTAAATATTTTAGTGCAAGAGTAATTTTTTTTTAAATTAGGTTTAGGCTATTAATGAAAAGTTATGATTGAAAAATGTTTAATATAAAATAACATTGGGAAAAAGGGCTCATATATTTGACACTGAAAATTAAAAATATTCATTTTGTTAGAACACTAATTGTAAAAAGACAAATAATGAAACAGGAGATTTGATTTTAGAGAAAAGAAAAATAAACATGCTACAAAATGCACAGAGCTTGTTGCTGGTTCTGAATGTTGCAAGTCGAATTCAATAGATGACAGACCTAGATTTCAAGGTAATTATCTTCACATTATCTTTTGGTTCACTTTCAGAAAAACAAAGCTCAAAAAGAATTTAGAATGTGGGAGAAAAAAAATAGAAAGATGTATTAAATATGAATAATAAATCTTTTGAATAGTAGAAAGATAGAGCAATTCCTGACCAGTCTATGCAATAAAAAATGTCACTTCTAATTTTAAAGGGATCTCAGATTTTTACTGCGGAGTGAAGAAAGTGAGAACATCAGCAGCTGGCCTCTTCAAAATGAGCATGACAACAAAAAAAGATGCTCCACAGCTCAGTGTTCAGGTCTGGATCTACTTTCCTGCTCTGCAGAAGTAACAGAGGCTGGAGTACCTGATCAGAACAGACCTATGCTGAGCTTTGGCAACCAGGCAGGGAGACAATCCAGGGCATGGACATGCTTGACTGGTGGCATTCAGCCAGCTCTGGCTGACGCTAGAAAGGAAAGTTCAGATTATTTTGTGGAGGTCTGGGAAGGGTTGCCAGTGCAGTGCAGTCTGCAGAGAAAAGCAGCAGCCGGCTTTTGCAAAAAGTGAGCAATGCATTCTGACACAGCCAAGGTCTTTGCTGAGCAACACAAATGAGCAATAATGAATGTGCTCTTCAAGGAAGTCTCTTCCCTTCCAGACACCTGCGCCTGAAGATGTGGGATAACCAATACACTCCTCTCTGGGATCAGCTGCTGTGGAAGGCAGCAGTTTTAAAAACAAACACAAACCAACCAGCATCTTCCCGGTGCACTGGAAGATCCAAGAAGCAGGAGAACTGTTTGTTTATACATAGTGTATTCCTGGTATTTCCTTGCCTTGCTGTAAGCTCTGGGCAGCGCAGACATCTCTGCAATGCTGCAAGAGAGCAACAGAGCTGAGAGGCTATGGGGATCCCTTTCGCTTTTGGGGGAAGGAGGAACACAGTGACAAGATGTGAGAGTAGCGTGAGAGATTATGAGGGAGAAGTGCCAGGATTATGAGGGAGAAGTGTCAGGTGTTGAGTGGTCCAAAATGCTGCGTTTTGTGATTGTGGTTTCCTTCCCTCTTACAAGAGTCTTCTCATTACTCTGAACTTTGAAAGCGTAGATACACGTGGTCTAAAGGATATCATGGCATGGCTATTGGCAGTGCTCTGTCTCACTGCAGAGTCCCAAAGCAGCACCTGAACTTCCATTACCTCCAAAATCTCTTTCTAACTTCCTTGATAAACGGACAAGATATGTAGATGTTTCCTGTGCTGCATTGCTTCATTCATGCAGTAGTTCAATGAAGGATGACCTGAAAAACAGTATATTTCCCCACAAAACTTTTGTGTCCTTTGAAGAAAAGGTTTTGGGGACCTCCTCTAGCAGAGAGGAAATGTAGTCATGGAAAAGGCTGTGAAGGACAGAGAAACTCCAGCCTCCCTCATAACTCCTAAAAGTCATCACTACACCCCCAAATCCATCCTTGGTTTCTTCCATATACTTAAATGGAATGTAGCTGCTACAAAGCTGCATTTTACACACATCTATCAACTTTCAGAGAACAATGTCTCATTTTTGACAGTTGTGAGAAAAGAGTGTTTTGTAAAGATTTTCACATTATCCGTGTACTTCATTTACCCCACATTGTGCATTCTTGAACTAAAAAACTCTTCTGCTTTTTGGTTTGATTTTAAAAAAGTCCAGATATATTTTCTCTAACACCAGACATTTACGACATCTTAAACAAGTAAACACCTTAAACATGCTTCAACCTTCTCCATCCTCCTCTCTGTAATGAACATGATATGTCTTACCCACCAAAGAATAATGCGAAAAGAAATTAACCTATCTTCTTTATTATCTCTGTGTTAGAGATATTTATTTTTAATCAGTTTACTAGCAGAAAGAAGACATATTTTGGAAGCTTTAATACAGAGGGATTGTTATGAATGGTTGATGTGTGTTTAAGTAAGTCCCTGCCTTTTGCCCAGGGCTCTGGCAGCAGGCAGTAACTTTATTGAGGTGGCCAGTCCCCCAAGACTCACTCTCATTTGTAATTTCTTTACTAATGGCCAATTCAGTCTATTATAGAATTAATTTTTTATTTAGTAGACACAAAACTAACAGTCATAGGACTTAACACAGACTATTACTACACAGAAATAAGACAAAAGGGAATACTAGCATTATACATGTGGAGTTAAAGGTAGCATTAATTTTACAGCTAGCAAAGAAATAGCATATATTAGGATTCAATGTCTCTAACCACCAAATTGTTGAAGGGGCACACATCTAAATCCTTTCCCTCAATTTCCAGAAAAATAACCACAAAGTTGTGTCCTTTCTTCTGCTTCAGGAAGAAAGCATCTTGCACATTTCCATGGAGTGTGTAAGGGACTTCTGCCTCCGTGATAAATCTGTAGTACTTTTATAGTGTGAAAACAGGCCTTTCAGTCACCTGTGTTCTTTCTTTATCTCTTCTCATATCTGTAAGCTGGCAGACCTTTTGGCACCAGGAGATGATAATACCTGCTAGGCCTTTGGCCCCTGGGTTACCTCTCCAATCTGCACTGGCCACCTGTGGTGGGGAGAGGGGTGATATGCCCTGTCACTGTGATACTAACAGAACTACTAGGAAATCCTTTCAACAAGAACCAAATGCCACATTATTAAGAACTGCACAACATTTTGTTACCTTTAAATAATGATGGACACTTGTTTAAGTGTACACACTTCCCCTGAATTTAGTTTCTAAAAGAAGCTAATTACAAGTGATTCTAAATGTCTCATTATGCCACAAGATATTATTCAAATATTTTAATTTAGTACAAATTTTGTTAAAATGCATTTAAAATATAAAGGAAAAATAGCTTCAAATAAATTCCTAAAATTTTCCTCCTAAGTTTGTTCACACAGAAACTGTTCCAAGCAACAGTTACGGAAAGCAAGCATGACAAAAATGTAATCTAATTATAAACCAGCAAACTTTGAGGCAAAACTTTAAGGATATATAATGACTGAATTCATTGACTAAGTATATATATTCAGTCTACATTCATTTTCTAGGAAAATCTCTGTGTTTCTGAGCAACTGAGATCCAAAGCAACTTTACCCATTTGTTCATTGGCAGATTTTATGGGATTCTTTTCCTAAAACACATGCACAGTAATTCAGCTTAGGGACAAGTGGTTAGGCAACAGCTGCGTTCAGTGGGACAGAGCAATTCGGGGAAAGAGATGGGTAAAAGCAACAAGACAATTCAAGTTACTGTATCTGCAAGTGATGCAACTCAAAGGTAGGCTTTTGCTTTGAAAACACCCATGCAGTGTCATGATATTTTGCATAGATAGGGAAGTATGCATCATATCTGAGTATGCACACTCAGATAACATCTGGAAAAGCACTCCACATAACCTCTGTAATGCCTTCTAGGTATCCCAAGTGGGTCAGGTCTTGCCATGTCGGAGGGGTCAGCGGCTTGGCCAACAGCACCGTAATCTCCAGATTACATGAAGCAGATGCACCCCAGGCTCTGCATGAGTCAGTCTTCCCAAGAAAGGTGAGAAAAAGATAGGACAGATTAAAATAAAGGAAACAGAAAGAGTTTCCAGTCAGTATGCCTTTTGAGTGGCGGTAGCAGAGCAAAGACTGAACATAACACCAAATCTCAACTGCCTTCTGCACATAAACATCTTTTTAAAATCATTAGTTCCAAATTGCCTCTTAGTTGGCCTGCTACCCAAAAGACAAGAGAAACTGATGGCCTTAGGGAGGTATATGCATATGCAGTATAGCAGCAGGATACAACTGTAGCAACACAAGTAGCAATTGCACTGTCTAATTTTGCCTTCCACTGTAGCCTCTTGATGTCTGTGCAACTGTGTTACGAACTCGACCAGGGAATCTTTCTGACTAAAAGAAGTAGCCCAAAATACTTCAGGCAGATTTGTTCTTAACCTACTTCATGGGGCAGTGGCATAAAGAGTTTTGTCCTCTTTATTCAGGGAAAATATACAGAGACAGAGACATCCATTCACAAGTCCTATAACAGTATTAATCTTGCCTGGATACTGGAGAAGGAAAATATTGGAACAGACAACAGTTATTGCTTCTGCAGATTTCACGTTTCACTCTTCCAGCTAGATCACGGTAGATACATTCCTGGGGTTTCGATATATGTGTGGAGGTGAAATTTCTAAAACACTTATTTCAAGGTAAGTGAAAGCTGTAATTTTCCAGCTAACTTTTTGCTTTGTTTTTCAAATAACCATCAAGGATCTCTCCAAGATTGTCCCATTACTACTGCTAGACTTTTAAAGGCAAACAAAAGGACACCTAAATGACGTTGTGTTTTCAGATGTTCAGGGGTATTTTTCTGAGAAGGTCCTTGGATTATCTTCTAGCTCAGGAAGTTAAACTTTTCTTATGTAAGACCACTGACCAAGCCCAATGTACTAGCTTATTAATCAGTTGCCTATCACCTGCAGATGAAAATTCCTTTCAGTACTCTCATCTTGTGAGTGGATTACATCATGTGATCATTCACGCAGTTTCAGATCCCTCAGGCTTCAGAGGAGAAAAAGTCATAGCATCCTTGATTGCTCCTTGTTTAAAATGAAATGTGGCAAGGCAGAAAAGAGCTTCTGAGATGCTAACTTCAGATCATGATCTCAAAATTTGGGCCCTACCTACCAACATGCTGAGAATTGAAAGATTGCATTTTAATCTAACTTCTGTAAACGGCCAATTGTCATCTCTTTGCTACTGTTACTACATAGCATGCACATTTTTGCATGCCTATAATTCAAAATTTTGAGCAATTTCTTCTTAAAAAAAGGAAAATCTTTCATACTAAAATAGAACAACTGAAGTGAGAGAGAAATTAGTGTAACTGATCCAATAACTAATAGTAGTAGATAAGCAAGCAGTAAAGTTGAAGTTGTACATCATTAGGTCAGAAGGGAGTGTCCAGAGAACTACATCAAGTACATCTACACTACTTGATGACCCAAAATGAAGAGCACACAGAGTGTTCTATAAATAGAAGTTGTCAGAAAAAAAGAGTATGAACTCTGTAATAGCAAAGAAGTGTCTCCTGAAAAAAGTAATTATGCACTCTGAGGTACCAGCAAATTTTCCCCAGCAGAAAGAATAGGAGAGGAACATTAACAATGTGCAATGTGTCAACGGAGTCACCAATGACTTCCATCACAATGGTATTCTGCCATAGCAAGATGCCTCTGAAAAACTGCACTCACTGAATGCTTTATTTCAATATCTCAGTACTCTGCTATTAAAGAATAAACTGATGAATTCTTGAAGGAAATTCTCTAGCAGAAGTAGCTGGAAAGCAGTGGTGTGACTCTCATCTTGAAGGTTTTAAGAGAATAACAAGGTTGAATTTTAAACCATAGAAAAAAGAAATAAGGCCTTTTCATCTACAAGCTTTAATAATTATTTTTAGCCACAAAGACATTTTCAGTCTTAAAAAAATGGCTATACACAACAGTCATTTGTCAATTTTGAAGCAAATTAAGCTATTTTAAGTACCTTTTCTGATCACTTAAAATCAATTATTTCAACTAATCAGTTAGTGCTGTAACAGTTCCTCAAACCAATTTGTATTGTCTAAAACTAAAATTGACAATAAGAAATTTGATCAAACAGAAAGATATTGTTGGCTGGCCTGGCATTACCATGATTCACAAGTCATGGATGTACATACACTTTCATAAAGCAGTTCCACACCTGAAAGGGCAGTGGCCCATGCTTAGTTGGCTCAATTGATTTCATGACTCATTGTGTTCAGGGCTTAATGAAAGCTCTGTGTTGGTTTTCTGTATGGAAATGTTAGTATGTCTCAGTAGAGGAGGATGACCTGCACTACTAATGAGCAGATACCAGGATGACAGGAGATTAATTTTAAATTTGAACCTGTTGGATTCTTGGGGGTGAAGACAAGATCAGCAGTTCTCACAGTTCTTTCTTAAACTTGGCAAATTCATCTGAGAGCTTCACAGAGAAGACAGAAAATCTGCCTAGCAGAAATTAGGGATCTAGTGTAAGAGCAGCTAGCTGAAAGAGTGTTTCACTGGTATATCACGGATGAACTTACCCTCACTTTGGAAGGCCAAGTAGTTTGACTTAGAAAAAACAAAATTTTATTGAAATAGTCAGAATAACAGGAGTTATTCCAAAAACAACAAAAATTCCCTTCCTTAACAGAGACTTTAAGCTGTCACAACTTATGAAAGGGGGTGAATAGTTATTAATACTGTAAATAGCTCCCACAGGTACTGACAACTACGGTTTCAAACAGTTGCAAGTACAGTTCCACTGTTGTTATCCCATCTACTCAGCTCACCCTGTTCTTCTTTCAGGATATTGAAATAAATACACATTTTGACAAATTAGACTAAGCAACCTCTTTCAACAGGAAGGCACTGCTCCAAGATTGATTCCTGACAAATGGGGGGTGGTGGTGTTGGTGTAAGAGGGGCAGGAAGACACAAGGAAGAAAAGCACCTGAAAGATTAAAATAGCGACTCTAGCCATTAGCACGTCAGGCTCATTGGCATAATCTATATTGCCTGTCCTAGACTCAGCATTATTCCTTGGAGTATTTGCCTGATAAGTACCTTTCTTCAGAATCAATAATAAAAATAATGCAAATTATTGTAATTAAATTAATTTTATCTGGTTATGAGAAGACTGTGCAAGTAGATTCCTCTTAGTAGCCTAAAAATCAATGTCCTGTGCCAGGTAAGCTCTGTAGATAAGAAGCAGGACATGAAGGAAAGAGGTACCTTATTAAAGGTACTCTGTCTTGTCAGATAACCAATGAATGTAAACCCCCACAGATAATGAAATCCATGAAATTAAGGTAGAAACTGGTAACAGAATGGTTGACCTAATATTAGAAACAGAGTGAAAACTGGAATTAGGATCTCAATATCTTAAAGAGATATTGGTAGGTTAAATCCCTTGTAATATTAAATCCAGTTAAATCTAGTTGCTGGAAAATTTTTCTGAAAGTTGGGAGGATTCAGAGTCAGAGCATGAGACAATTTTAAGCATTTCAGTATCAGTCAAGGTTGGAGCAACATGAGTCACAGGAGTATACATAGGTCATATGCATGGACATAGAGCAGTAACTGGAGGGAAAGTGAGAACACAGGAGAAGGTATCACTCTGACTGGCCAGAGACACAAGGATGTTTCACTATGGTGACAAGGCAAATGAATGTGATTACCTGCAGCAGGGACACCCCCACAACCAGAACTGTAGCAAATTAAGCTATTTTTGTGGTATCAGCACTCCACTACCAGTTTTATGCTGTAGAAGGAGAGAATCGTGCCCTGTATGACCACCATGTGAAAGTCTGCTTCATCCATATCAATCTGGTTGTCTCCTACTATATCACTGAAACAGAAGCCCAGCACTTCATCATGGAGGTTTATCCATATTTGAAGGGATTCACATTTCTGTAAGAATATCCACATTTCTATTAGAAAGAAGACTGTCCTGGGCCCAGAAAAAAAGGAGCTGGCTTGTACGAAAAAATCTTTCTTCATAAGGAGATGAAAAACACACAGAAGGCTGGACAATATTAAGCCTACAGTAGAGGAAACCTTGTGCACGAGACCAGAGAATAAACTTAGTTTTTGCATAGTCTATGCCCTCTGTATATATGAATATTTAAAATACATAGCCACTTTTATTAGCCAGTCTGGAGTCTAACGTCTTATAAAGAAATAAGTTTTAGGGCATAAAAAGGATTTATTTTTGGCAAGCTGTGCAGGTGAAGCCATTATTTATATTGTTAGAAAGGCATAATCTGATTAGATTTCAGAAAAATAGGAATAACCAGTTGAAAGGAACCACATGTCTTGAAAGATAAGGAAAGAGGGGAACCTTCTGGATTAGAATTTTCCGGGAATATTGCAGAGGCTACCTAATTATGCCACTTTTAGAACTGCAAAACCCAAACTGGTGAAGATGAAATAACTGTCAGCAATGACAATGCTGTATTCCAACCATCTATGCAAGTTCATGCCCACTGAGAAAACAATACAGTTGCCCTGTCACATCACTTCAGACGTACAAGTATAGACCTGTTCAGTCTGGCATCCTACAACACTGATGCTACTGATGACATGACAGATGATTTTTATTTTTAAAGGGAAACATGTTTATTTCTTGCATTTGATCTGGCACTTTGAGTCTTGTTTGCAATGTAGCTATAACAATGTTTAGGCAACAGAATGGAGCCATTAATACCTATCTTTATTAAGAATAAGCTCTTAATGGAGCCACAAGGGAACATAGTCTTTTCTAAGTCATGGAATAATTTAGTTTAGGATTAACCATTTAAGTTCATCTCATTCAAACTCATTATTAAATCAGAGTTTATTCTACTAATACATTGTATTAGCATTCATTATGTCATGTACAGCAATAGACTATATGTTTTCACATTTAGGCCCTGATGATTTTAGTTAGAAATCGTACAAGATACAAACATATTTTTATTCCGATGTTTGCACCACTGGTGCTGTTGTAACAGGGCTTAGATCCATGAATAGGAGTTCTAGATATTACAAGAATCCTAGTAATAGAGTTAAGGATAGACAAATGGGCAGAGCATTTGAAAGATATTCTTGCAACCCAGTTAATGCTCTAGCAACCTCTAGTCATATTGCCCCTGTCTAATATTGCCCAGTCCCATCAGAATGCAGTAGAATTGTTTTTTACCTCCTCAGGAAGACCAGAAGTTTACACGGTACAACAACAAAACAAAGACCATAGCAAAACTACACTAAGTGGTAAGGATAAACAAATTAATATTTAAATGAAATTGAATCAAATCTAATCTTCAGGGTAAATTTGTTTTCAAACAATCTCTGCTGATGATGAAACAGACCAATTTTTTGTGGATGCTTTTTGCATCCCACTCTAAGATGTAAAACATTTTTAGTAAGTTTTAGCTAGTTAGCAGTTGCCAGTCCACAGAGAATTTTAAATACTGTTGAAAACAGTGGCCAAAAAGCCATTATTTTTAATTCAATTGTTTGTATGTTTTTTCTTCTTCTATTAGTACTGCTAGTAGAATTGCTTCTTGTTGATTTTGTCTTATCTTTCATAACTTTTCTTCTGATATTGGCTAAACTAGACCTGTAAAAATGGAGCATGTTCTTTTGAGAAGAGTTGTGCTCCCATATGCATATATTCCAAGGTTCAAGGGAATTGGAAGCAGTGTTCGAAACTGAAGGTGTAATTTTTCAGCATTGCTGCAAACAACAGAAGATCTTTTCAAGCTCTTTTAGCATATGTTCTTCCATAGGCACCAACGTGTTCATGTCACTTCTAGAAGACAGAAGAAGAGCAAGAGCCTTCTACAAAGACAGCATCTTCTGGAAACAGAGGTTTGTTTGAACAACTTCATTTATTTTATTGTTCACAGCAGAGACTAATTATTCTAGGTCAGTCAACACTGTCTGCAAGACACCTCCCGCATCTTTGGCATAGGAAGAGGAGGCTTGGCAACAGCTCCTTTAAGTCAGTGTTCTACTCCAATTCATGGAAGAATATTTATAGGACAGACAGACATGTTTACTCCTGACAGCAGAATCAAGTGTTTCTCAAATTAGAATTTATTCCTCATTTGCCCTCTCAGTCAAGGTGGAATACGTGATGAATATTTTGAAAATGAATTTAAATGCTCCTCAGTATTGTCAAGTGAGACTGAAGGTGAGGTGGGAAGGTTTATTCATTAAAGAAAAACTTTTGTAAGCAAGAAATTTAAAAATAAGCTCTTAAAATTCCCCATTTTGTTGTCAGCTTGCTGTAGCAAACAATACCATGTGGGGGAGAGCTGACCAGATTATTATGTGTTGCATCATGCAGAGCAATCTCAATTTCCAAAATGGGAAGAAAACAGATGCAAGTGATCATGACAGGAAATGAGAAGCTGTAGTCAGTGTAATGCTGCCTGACAGCAGGTGGCCATAAGCTGCCTTCACATATCATCTTTTAGTCTAACATTTTTCCAAAACCATATTTTTCCCAAGAGGAATAGTTGTTCAAATGCAGGAAAATAAATGTAAGTACTGAAGAAAACACATATTTGTCAGTGTAGTGACCTGTCAAAATGGCATTCAGTGCACTTTATAAAAATGTACTCACAAAAAATTAAAAACATTAAAAAGTTTCCTACATATGATGTCAAGAAATCTTTGTAACATTTCAGATTTGTAAGATGAACCTCAGGACAACTGTGTGAAAAAAATAACAAGAAAAGATAACAATTTAAAAATTCACCTGCAATTAGATGGAATCAGCTATTGCCAAATGGTTAAACAGATAATGTGTCTTCCCATCTACCCAAGCCATTTAAGATGCAAAAACTTACAGCCAGCTGGTGTATTCTTTCAGAAATGTTATTTCTTTAACATGCTTGCCAGAAAAGGTGCTGATATTCTTTTGCATGGTCAAAATATGACAATAGGACTCTGACATCACAATTGCTCGAGGGATATTTTTCCTCCTATTAATGTAGTATTTTTAAAAAAACTTATCTTGCAAAAACATCTCTACCAATTTCATTCTTCCCTGCTTCTAACATGAGATATCTGTAGCTACTAAAGCTTAAAAAAAAAAAAAAGGAAAACAAGTTTACAGGTTTTTAGCAACTGCATTCAAACAGCATATTGTGAAGGATTCTCTAATTTTAATACTTTTTTTTCTCTGCAAATGAAGAGGAACAATTTAAAGAAAATTTAGAATCAGGTAACATTTCTGTCCTTATGTTCAGTGCTTCTGGTATAGAAAAAAAAGCAAAACACCGTTACAGTTGTACTGAGCAAGGGCAAGAAATAGATATCTTTTATGTTGTCCCAAATTTATACTATACAGACTCACATTCCCAATTAAAAAAATACCTACAGAAGAGCCATCAGCAAAAACCAGAAAGTTTTCCATATGTTCCTCTTACTTAAATTTCTTCATAGAATATTTTTAAGCAGTGTTTTGAAGGCAGTAGATTCTAAGAGAAGTATGCCAGGTCTTTTTAGGGGAAAATTTTCCCCAAGAAGGCAACTTTTGTGGAAACAAATGATAAGAATCACTGAATATAAAAAAAACACATTGTAAGAAAAGCACTCTTAAATGAAGGATTTTCACTAAAAATCTCATCATAGAGTAACCATCTATGGAAACTATTTTAAACAAAATTATATAAGCCTTTTTTTTTTTTCCATAATGTACTCCAAGAAAAATGTACAGAAAGTTCAGATTAAATGCCTGGAATTAAGCTAAAGCTAATCATACTTAATGAAAAAAAAACCCAAAAAACAGGGAGTCAAATTTGTTGGAGAGTTCTATTAAACAGAGACCACTAAACAATTAATTCTGTTGTTTCATGTTAAATGCTTATTACTTTGGAAATAACTAAGTTTTGCTTAGCTAATATAATTTCTGGAATTTTTTCACCATTTATAGCTGTGTATATGTATTCATTATGTTGTTTTAATTCTACAATTAGAGTTTTGTGTCAGGAGAAAAAAAATATTTCATCTTTGCCATTTTTTGCCATTCCACATGACCTAAATGAAAGTGAAAAATTATCTGAGAATTAATAGACATTTCTGTTCTTTAAGATTTCTTCAACTATAGGGTTCTTCATCAATAAACCTGGTTTCAAAACAGAAGCTCCAAAAAAGACAGCCTTTGTTTGCAAAGTTAATCCTACTGAAAAAAATAAAAGAGCTAATAATTTTCCAGTCTTGCTTGTGTTCTGATGCATTACCAGACTGTGTTTTACATATCTCAGCTGATGAATGTGTATGTGCTTATTTGGTTTTTATTTATAAGACAAATGCTTTCCAGTGCACTATTACACAAATGTTGCTCTACTCAGAGTGATTTCTCCCTAAGAGAAATTAAATGCTTGTTTGACATTATTTATAAGACTTTCATTAGGAAGCACTGGCCAAAGGGAAGAGTAAATCAGTGCACAAATTTCCATGCTGTTGCAACCAGACATCTTTTGGTAACCAAGCAGTACTTTTTTAAAGCTTAATATATAATCAGAAATACTCCTTCTCTTAGGAGATAAGCCAAGAACATGCTTCCAAAATGCTCCTAAACATGATTGCACAACAGTTGGCATAGTCAGACAGACAAAGAGTTTTGCTGTTTCATAATTTGGTAGGACTGGTGCTGAAGTTCTCTCAGCTAAGTACCTCCCTATTTAGACTAAGAGAGATTCAGCATGATTGTTTAGTCTTTCTGTTCCTGCTACAAAAGACATCAATGAAAGTGGAAACCATTTTCAGAATAGGAAGAACACTAACTTTATTTGTTGAAAAGGTACGCTTTTTACTCGGATAAAAGGCAAAGTGTCTAATGAGGAAGCCTAACTAATCCTAAATGGAATAAAAACTGTAAGTATCAGTAGAAAATTATATGTAATACCTTTTTTTTTTTCACAGTTCAAACACTCAAGTGCTTTTAAAGATTTTTCTAAATTAAACACAATCTAAGAAAGAATAACCAGATCCTGCCATCCACCTGACCTCCTTCAGACAAGTATGGAAGCAAAAGTGTTGCTCCCAGAGCACTCTGTTAAGAATTCACAGTCTCATGCGATTGTTGGGCTACATAAATGACAGAATCCTTCTGTTTTAAGCAGGTGATCATGTTACAACTATGATTTGAATTCCTTCTCTAGTAGACTTTTTTTAAATTAAAAACAGATAGACAAAGTAGGAACAAGCCCTTGGCTTTCATCTGTCTCTGGCAGCTGTCACTACCCTCAAGGAAGAGGGTCAGATCTGCTCATGAGCAGCCAGTTATCAGACTAACTTATTAAGCTAAACTGAATTTCAACATGGGTTTTAAGGTTTTCAAATAATTTCAATGAGGCAGAGAACATATCTGGAATAATAATATTAAGCAGTGGACTAGCCAGCTGAGAATGGAATACAAAGAAAATTGAAAACAGCAGGGAACAAAAGTGTAGAGCATTGAGTCTTCTGAACATGAACTGTGATAATAATTCTCCCAATTAGAAACCATTCACAATCAAAAGAATGTATGTCAGGTTCACAATAAAGTTCTTAAAAAAAAAAAAAAACAAACCAGAGAATTTGGACCATGAAATAAAAAGATGGTGGAGGTTATTTAATTAATGATAGATATCATTTCAGCTTCACCCAATTCTTGTTAAATGACTGAATTTTCAAACTGTTAGAGAACCAGCAGAATTTATCTTAAAGATCAAGTAACCTAGTTTTAAATTAATTAAAATTATGACTGCATTCTCCAGAGGACTTGTTCACTATTGTTGAGGTCACATAGAACGTGTTTCAACTCTGTTGATAAGGGAAAAACATTGGGGTTTTTCCCAGCTCTACAGGATTACTCTATGTATATGACAGAAAATTTCCAGGCAAAATGTATTTAGCGCAAGTCCCAAATTCACTGGTGTTCTTCAACAAGAAAAACTTGCTTTATTCCTAATAATTTTGCTATGTAAAAGATAATACTTCTTTCTTTTCTTTCTTCTATTGATTTTGGGAATGACAATCAATTAAAGCTCTTTTCTGCATTCAAGTCCAGTCCTCCAGACATTAGTGAGAATCGCTTCTCCCTAAGAAAGGCTTCATCATTATAAACCCTCCTATTTTTTTCCCTAAGCAGAGATTAGGAAATGTTATGTATTGGATGAAAGCAGGAAGCTGCAGTTTCTTTAAACAGTATTTTGAACCATAAGGCAGATGGAAATTACTTTCACATGGTAGGCAATCTGTGTTACTGTCCAGGTTCATGCCAGCACAAGCCAACAGTGGTGTATCACTGCCATTACAGTCCTCAGTAATATTCACGCCAGGTCATGAAATACAGTCCAAACACAGCAGGTGACGTGCAGGATGGTAGTTGTAGTCAGACATTCGTGCTGTTCTACTGTATAACAAAAGTAACCCACTGAGGCTCTTTCAGCCCACTGTATTTAACCAAACCAACGTAAAGATCAAAAGATTAAAAATAATTCTGGTCTTTGTGCGCTTCCACACCACTACTTCAGTTTTCTTCCTTTAAACAGAAGAGTGTGAAGAGTTGTGACACAGGGAAGTAAACTTTGTATTGTTTGAGGTTGCTGCATGTACAGCCTTCTCTATAGCGCTCTGTGATAAGCAGGTTTCTCTCTCATGCAAACTCAATAGGCTCATGAAAATCAGGCACAGATAAGTATAGGAGAGAACTTCAAAGGAAGGATACATTCATTGTGGAGTTACCAAATTCCGCCACTGACTTTCTACCTTATTTTCAAATACATTCTGTTGCTGGAAAAATGTTAATGTTCCTGAACAAAGAGGTTTTTCATTCATCAGAGCGAGAAGGAGTCAAGATTACCTCAAGATGATAAAATGTAGTAGTTCAATAATTACTGTAATTTTTACATAGTCTGTTAAGTAAAACAAAACTTTGGTTAACAACAGAAATACAATGGAAATAAAACTTTAATACTAAGGATAAATATTTACTGTTTTCCTTTGTTACATGCTCATATGCAAGTGTTTCATGCAAAGAAATATAGTGCAGTTCAGATCGCTCAATGCAAAGCAAACTTTATTTCATATAATACATATAGGTACACTTTAGCAAGGGAGAATATAGAGTATTGTTTACCATTACTCCCACTCAAGACACACAGACACAGTGCAACCAGCTGCTTGTGCTAAACAAATCTCAGCTTGACTACAAGGACAAAATCATTCGATTTTTTTACCAGGACTTCCTTGAATCTGTGTTCACAGTCTCTACTCTTTGACAACTACAACTGTTGAGTCACCCTAGAGTTACATAAGATGGCACCTTGTGGAAATTGCTACTAGAGGAACAGTTATACTTTCTCAGTGTTTAAACACATTCAGGGCAGGTACTGACATCTTCAGCACCAAAAGTATCCAAGTTCCTCCCACAATGTCACGAGATTTTGCTCCTAAGAGATTGTGAGAAGGCAGGCCAGTTGAGCTGAGAGACTGGAAATTAGACTTTAGTAGAACAGTAATATTGTGAGGATGGTAGGCTCACTCCTACTCAGATCTTGGAGACGGCACTAACTAAAACTTAGCAGAAACAAGAACATGCAATGGAGAGCCTTGTATTTTTTATAAAACATAATATCTGCCTGCATAAGAGCTTTAGTCAGAATAGGAGCAGACACCTTTAAAGGCAAATTAGCTTTCCCACTAAAGAAGTGACTTGATTTTACAAAACAGAAGAAACAATCAAAGGTCAAGGCAGTCAAATGCAGTGAAGGAATATAGGCCCTGAAAAGGCCATCTTACACTTCAGCCTGAGGAATTATGATGCACAAATCCAGTTCATCATCTATAAATACCTTTTTTTAAAATTATTGATTGCTTTTTTGAGTTCTTTTGTTTGTTTTTTTTTTTGTTTGTTTTGTTTGCTTGTTTTGGTTTCTTGTTTGTTTGTCAAAGCTTTCATTTCAGTAAGCATAAAGAACCTTCTGAAGAGGTTATAGAAAAAGACATGCTTTGGGTGCAGTGATACAGCCTACCATCTGAGGAATTTGGTTGTGAAAATGAAAAATACCTGGCACTGAAGCAAAAGATAGCCCACACTCAAAAAGAATCAAGGCATGAGAAATCACTCTTTTAGCTGCGTCTATTTCCATACTTTGCCCAAACCTTCCTTCTAAACCTAACAGCTCCCATGCTTGCTTTGGTTGTCCCACAATCAGCCATTACACTTTCTCTCCTTAAATGTCTTGAAACTGAAAGTGTTGTTGATGTAAATGAGTGACTGTGGTCCTGCAGGAGGGACTATGGCATGTGCAGTGCCCAAAAATGAAGATCTGTCTACATTTTTAGTACTGCATTTGTCTAGAGACACAAGGCAAGGGGCCATGTCCAAACTAATTGCAGTTGCATTCTTTATGTGCCTGAAAATCAGTGGTTAGTTTCCTCTAGACTGTCAGCGTGTCATCTACGCCCCTAGCTTCAAAATTATAATTTGGTTTTGAAAATATACCAAGACACTTATATTACTAGAA
Source organism: Vireo altiloquus (assembly GCA_013396875.1). NCBI lineage: Eukaryota > Metazoa > Chordata > Aves > Passeriformes > Vireonidae > Vireo > Vireo altiloquus. The sequence goes on along the minus strand of VZRF01005648.1, from coordinate 79,967 downwards.
CAAATTCATTCAAGCTTTTCTAAAGCAACACTACAGTTCTGTAACAGAATGAAATTCAGTGTAATTGATATGTCTACAGAGTTTAACAGCTCCTCTTCAGGTCTCCAAGTACTGGAGGTTAGCTGTGGTGCTGCATAATTATTGCAAATGGAAGTTGGCATTCTGGGTTCTGTGGTGGTGTTTGGTGAGATAGCTGATGAGCATGTGATTGTGAAAGGAAAAATCACTATAAATATTGCTTACACAAACATTTGACATAACTACTGCCCCCAAAATCCCTGCAGTATTCCATAGAGGTAAGCTATGGAACTGCAACAGCCTACATTGATACCAGTACACTCTTTACTGCTCTGGTTGATGAAAGCAGTGGTTGTGCTGAACACCTGCACATGAACTGTTTTTATGCTGAATTGCTGAGTTTAGATGGGTTTTTTTTAGTTTAAATTAAAGTCTTATAATAAGTTATTCAGTTGCTTGATTGTAATGCCAACAAAGCAAACAAAAGGGTCATGGCCTACTTCATGTTCATAGGAACCAAAGCTGTAAATGAGACCTTGTGAGTAGAACTGCACAATATCACTTCCCCTTGCTTTTATATTCACACCACACTGCCTTCAAGCTTTCATCCAAAGGGAAACACTCGTGTCTCCACCAAGCATAACTAAAAAGGCCTCCCAGACAGTTCTTCATCCACCCCAAAAAAATTAGTCTAAAGCAGATTTTATCTAAAACATTCTTTTTCCTGAAAAATACAAAATTGCCTAACATTGTCATATTGGGTACAACTATTTCTTACTGAAAAAATAATTGAGTCAAATAGGGTTAAACTAAGATATAAGATCTTTTCAGCTAAGGTAAGCAATGACCATTTCTACTTGTTTAAGGGGTCTCTGTCTGGCACAAGTAGACCCTTCAGATACGCACCTCATCTTTCCACAGAAGTATAAATGGTATACTCCAGACATCACAGACTCTGATTTTCACCTTTTTTAGAATAACTTCTTTTCCCCAGTACCATTCATTCCCAAGGTTCAATTGTCTGCCTTAGACATCCAAAACCCAGCACCAGCTAGATAGCTAGAAAGATGAGGGAGATTTCTGGGACAAAGGAGAAGTGCAAATGAACAGTTTAATGAGGCAGCTTGGCAGTAAGTGAGCAGAATCATCAAGGGAAAGAGGTGGCTGATCTCATTAGGCTCTACACCAAATATAAAGAGGATTCATGTTAGTCCCAGCCAGACTGGGAATTACAAAACACATGGGCTCCTTGCTGTGCAACACAGCACCTGTCATCAATGGCTGTAAGGATGCTGCAATCATCTGTAATTGCCATGAGCACACAACAGGAAAAGCCCTTCCTGTTGATGAAGAACCAGTGTGGCCACGGAGACCAGGTTGCATATGTAAGGCTACTGAACCAGCAAATGAAATTCCTCCTTAGCTCAGTTCTTTCATTCTCTTTTCCATTTACCTGCACTCATTCACCAAAACATCCTTAAAATAGGAACAAGTATGATGTGAGAGTTATGTAAAACAAACATCTGACTGGAATAAATGTGTCATTAATTGCTGGCAACTAGACAATCATATGAGCAATATCTATCTGGGGGTGAAAACAACTGACTGAATATATGGCATACAAACTCATACAATACAGCCAGAATGTGTGGACATTCAAGAAAGTAATGATGTGATCTATTACTTGGAGAACTGTGTGTGCAACATTATATATCACCAGTGTTACACTTTAGTTTAAAGCATAGCATTAGCTATCAGCATTTAAATACAGTTTACAGATAGTTGGAGAACTAAGTGGGCCCATGTAAGCCACATGCAAGCCACAGCATTGTGATCCATTAGCCATCAGTCTAAGTAACTAGAAAGAAAAATCCACTCCCTACTGAGTGCACAAGGCTCCTTAGAAAGAGTCTTTGAATAAAGGAGAAGAGAGACCACAAGTAAGAGCACGGTTGTGTCTTTCCCCAAGCATTGCACTGCTCAGAATATCTTTGTGGTATTCCAACAGAAAGCCTGATTTCTGTCATTGCCCACATTTTGTCACACTCATCCACGCGTCCCAATAAGGGCTGCAATTCACTTACATTTTTAAAGTGAACCCTTTACAATTAAGACAATTTTAAGATTCAGTCCTCACCAAGAACATCCACTACCTATTGCTTCCAAGAATTCTACCTTCAAAAGCCATATAACTTAATATGGAGCCATACAAGGTTTCTTTCTTCCAGCTGCATCACTTGACTACAGCTAACAAACCCAGTTAAAAACTCTCATTGAATTTTACATGACAGATTAGCTGGTAATTATTATACTATTCAACAAGTCTAACAACATTATAGAAGATGACAAAAGCGAGGCTGCCGTGGTATTTTGTTTAAGTTAGGATGGTTCTCAGAGACAACCACCAGAGAAAGGTGCTTCCATTTAACAACTTCAAACATAAAGGCTTCAGGATCAGATGGTAGAATCAGAGTAGAAGAAAATAAATTTCAAGTTCTCGAGCTAAAAGGTTAATCAAAACAATAAACTTGTTTGTTTACTCCAAAAAAACTTTGATATAAATTACTCTCTTTCTCATCCTACAAAAATAGCCTCACCTCCCAATGTACTTTTAGTGTTTCTTCAAATATTCATCACAGATGGAAGTGATGTCAATTTATGATGTTGAGCTTTAATGCCAGACAGCATCTTCAAAAAAGTTTACAGTTAAGAATATAGCCATCTACAGTGTTAAATTGGTGCTTGTATTTCTATTAGTAATTTTTCACATATAGTAGTGATGTAGTAGAAACAGATTGTTGTCTTAGTGGTTTCATAAAGGGTTTAATTCAATACTTTTATCCTGAAAAATATATGAAGTTAATATATGCAGTGAATAAAAGGGTAAAGATTCATCAAGAGCTATAACAACGGGATACAGTAAGACATAGAAGTAAGCAGAGTTTGCATTTCAGAGAATCTATCTTTGCAAAGAAAAGAAAATTTTAAAATCCACTGGCAAAATATGATATTATCAAGGTAAGGACACAGCTAAAAAACACTGTCAATTGGTATCATACTGAAAAATATAAGAACTAGTGGCTGAAATCCTGCTATGACAAGCCTAAATACACTTCAGGTGGAAGAGTTTTTTCTGTAATAATGACCTAATTTAAAAGCCAGTTTTACAACATCAGCCCCAATCTGTAGGTGAGTATCAAGCAAATGTGTGAAAAAATTCTTGAATGAAATGTGTGAAAAATCCTTGAAATGGTATTTAATATTGTTTATAAAATAACAGAAGAAAGGCCAAATTGCAACTGGAAAAAAAATTTAAAAAAAAAAAAAAAAAAAGGAAAACAGCATGTATTTTGTAGTGTCATATTAGACATGATACAGGAATCAATATATCTGAATAGTCTGTTAAATTATTTTAGTTTAAATTTATAATGATATGTATAAAATTTTCATACAAACCCCATTTATCAGAAAGATGCACAGAAGCTAGATATGCTTTTGCAAGTGGGGAAAGAATAAAAAATATGCTCTAAGTGCTACAGAGAGAATAAAATTATACACCCTTCCTTTCTTTAAATACAGAGACTTTGATGTTTACGTAACTTTTGTTAAATAAACATCATCAGGTTTAAATTATTTTATTTTGTTTATTTTAAATAATTTTTTTTCTGAAGTATTGAGGTGGTTACTTTGAATTTTAGTATCTAATGATACTTATGATGATATTTAACCTGGAGGAACTCAATATTCTCTTTAAAGTCTGTGAATAAAGTATTTTATAGAGTTTGAAACCTATGTGATAATTAGTTTTTCTTTAGAGGAAATACTGAAATTTCACTCTTTTTGGAGCATAATTTCTCTTCAAATCCTGCATACTATTTAAGGTACAGAAAAGGTTCCTATGGTTGTGTTGTTACAAATGTTCTCCATGTGGAAAATACTGATGAGACTTTTCAAATCCTATTCACATCAGCACTTAGAAAGTACTGTGAATTTGTACATGGTGTGAACAGTTTCCAGTAACAGAGTTAGAATCAAAGTATATGGGAAGCTTTCAGAAAGGATTTTTAGATGGTCAACTCAAAATAATTTCAGGACCTATGTCAGCAACCTATTTTATCATCTAATTTTCATCATAAACACCTTAGATACTTCTAACAGGAAAACACACATGAACACCATGTAAAATTATTCTGTGTTTCTCCTCTTGTTGCTCTCTTTTGCTATGTTGGTTTTCATAGATTAGAGTTCCATATTGATATTATCCTAAAAAGAGTTCAGTAGGTTCTCATTTCAGAAAGAGCAGCATAAATTTAGAGAGCAGATAGAGCAGAATTTAAGTTTGGAAGAAAATCATTGGAACAGTCTTATTTTATACTCCATCTAAGGTCTATTTACAAACAGAAAGCCTAAATCACAGCATAATAAAAATTATGGTATGAATCTGAATTTAAGTTTTGAAAGACTCAAAGATGAGTTTATTTTCAAACTCCTTAAATTATTTAGGGTAAGTCAGTAGCAATTACTTATATTTTAGTTACTGTTTTTGATTTCCTGATGCTTCATTGGCCTAACAAGGTAGTATGATTTTTTACAATATTTAGTCTCCGGCCTCAGTGAGATATATCCAGCATTCTCTTCGAAAGATTTTCCTGCTTTGAGGTAGCAGTAGACACAACTAAACATGACTTTTCACATTTCTTTTACTTGGTCCTTTGGTTTGAGAACAGCATAAACTGACATGAGCCACCTAATATATAACACACTAAATTTACAACAAATACTAGTATTGCTCCCAAAAAGAGTGCCCAACATATGTCTGGACTCACTGACCTGAGTATTGATTTCTAGTTTGCCTGAGGACTAGAAGAAAGCAAATATCACTCCAGTCTTCAAAATGGCAAGAAGGAGGACCCAGGGCAGTACCAGCCAGTCAGTCTCACCTCAATCCTTGGAAAGGTGACAGAGAACCACATTCTGGAGGCCATGTCTAAGTGCATGGATGACAAGAAGGTAATCAGGAGTAGTCAGTATGGATTCTCTAAAGGTAAATCATGCTTGACCAATCTGATTGCCTTTTGAATTACCTGGTGAATTAAGAGGAGAGCAGTGGATATTGTCTATCTTAAAAGGCTTTCAACACTATATCATCACAGGAAAAACTCAGGAAATGTGCACTGGACGAGTGAACAGTGGGGTGGATTGAGAACTGACTGAATGGCAGATCCCAGAGGGTCACAGTCAGTGGCTTTGGGTCTAGCCTGTCACTAGCCTTGTCCCCCAAGGTTCAATACTGGGCCCAGGATTGTTTAACTTAATCATCAGTGACTTGGCTGAAGGGGCAGAAGTCTCCTCAGGAAGTCCCCTGATGATACAAAGCTGTGAGGAGTGGCCGACACCCCAGAGGGCTGTGCAGCCTTTAAGAGCAAAGATAGGTTGGAGAGATGGGCAGAGAGGAACCTTCTGAAATTCAACAAAGGCAAGTGCAGGGTCCTGTCTCTGGGGAACAATAATCCTGGGCACCAGGACAGGATGAGGATTGACCTGCTGGAAAACAACTCTGCAAAGAAGATCCAGGGGTGGTCCTGGAGGACAAGTCCATAAGCTGTTCATGAGCCAGCAGTGTGCTCTGGGGTCCGAGAAGGCCAATGGTATCCTGGGTGCATTAGGAAGAGCATTGCCAGCAGATTGAGGGAGGTGATCCTGCCACTCTACTCAGCCCTACTGAGGCCACATCTGGAGTGCTGTGTCCAGTTCTGGGCTCCTCAGTACAAGAGAGACGTGGAGCTCCTGAAGCACGTCCAGGAGATGGCAAATAATATGATTAAGGGACTGGAGCATCTTCTTATCAGGAAAGGCTAAGGGAGATGGGCCTGTTCAGCCTTGAGAGGGGATGATTTGAGAGGGTACCTCAAAAATGTCTGTACGTATCTGAAGGGAGTGTGTTAAGACGATGGAGGCAGGCTCTTCACGGTGGTGCCGAGCAATAGGACAAGAGGCAATGGGCAGAAACATGCAGAGGAAGCTCCACTTGGATATGAGGAAGAACTTCTTTACTGTGCAGATGACTGAGCAGTGGAACTGGCTGCCCTGAGAGGCTCTGGTGCCTCCTTCCCTCTAGTTATTCAAGAGATGTCTGAAAATAATCTAAAGTAACATGCTATATGGGACCCTGCTTGAGTGGTGAGGTTGGACCAGGTGACTTCCAGTGGTCCCTTCCAGCTTTACCCATTCTATTATTCTGTGGTATTTTCACCAGTTCTGCTTGTTGTTTTGCCTCCCACCTCAAAAGACTTAAACTCTACACGCCATTTATAGAGATAATAGAAGTATGTCCTTGGAAAAAAATTGCTTGCTTTGAGTTTGCAATCACAAATTCAATGCAATGAGCCTTGACACCAGCCAGAAATCAAAAATTGCAAGATTAATAATACTTGAAAAGGTGAGTTGTGATTTCATTAAGGATGGATCTGATTGACAGGTCTGGCTGTAGTGTCCCCCTCCCAGCAGAGATCAGAACATTCCCACAGGGCTATCTGCCACAGCCTGAACACAGAATGCTGGAGGTGGGAGTGTGACCTGCTGGGCTTGACTATCGCCTTGCGTTCAGAGCAGCATTCTGTCTCCCCTCTGCTCTACTCTACCATGTCAAGGGAGAAAAAAACATAGTAAGGTTCATTTGATGGCTCAGATGATGCTGTGAATGAGTGTGTGATCAGGAGTTTGAGATGATCATCTTTCCCCAGCAGCCCTCATGTTGTTCACCCAATAAATTGAACTTAGCAAGTCATGTTATATGGTGTTCCTCTCCCTCCCTCTGCTTTGACATCCCTGTTTGCACCTATTTTTTTTTCCCTTATTTCCTTCACTAGCTTTAAGTTTTTCTGTTTACAGTAAATCTGCTTCAAAATACAAATTTACAGCAGGTATGACAGATTTATGTTGACAATTCTAGCTTTCTTCTTTACATCTGACATCAATATCCCAAAGGTGTTCTTAGCCTCTACAAAAGATGAAGTATTGACATAGTTTGACTAAGCCTGTGAATTGTTTTATCATCAATCCATAGCAAATTTGTAATGTCCTATATAAATAACCACAATGAAAAGGTTAATTTCTTAGATATGTACAAAACATTAATACTTCTAAGCAAGAAAATTCCACTTTAAATTATCTCAAGACATAAAGCAGGCTATACAACAAATATTCAGTAACTGCAAATGCAGCCAATGCCCTGAACCACAACAAATTAATGTACTGAGAAATTTGGTAGTTAACAATAATTTGTGTAAAAAACCTCTTATCATTCCTATCTTCTTGTGAATGTGCTTAACAAGACCTAGGCACTCTTTAAAACACTTTTTTCCCCCATTTTTTATACTTTACCAACATGCATTCTTTGGACAAGGAGGTCAGCTCAGTTGGTTGAGCACGGTGCTAATAACGGCAACGTTGCAGGTTCAATCCATATACAGACCATTCACTTCAGAGTTGGACTTGATGATCCTTGTGGATCCCTTCCAACTCAGAATATTCTGTGATTCTGTGAAATTTAACTTATTTCCAACCGATTTTGGTTCAATTACATAAAACTTAATTAAAACTACACAATTAAGTGAAAGTGAACAATAAGCATCAAGTATCATCTGAATGATGGATGTGGCGCACACGAAAAAAGGTTCATTAATGGAATTTCTTTCAGAGTTCAAAGAGCCCATGGCTGCTGCTGCACTTGCTAAGGGCTGCATCTTGTGCATAGGTGTGAAGTCATGGGCAGAGTTTACTCTTTCTTTACCCAACACAGCTTGTGGAATTCTCTTATTCCCCTTCATGATAGCAGGAAAAAGTAAAATAAAACCAGGAAACATTATCTCATTAGAGTATAGCTAAAGTGCTAAATTGATAATGGGTCACACCTGCATAAGGACCTACTTTGTGGTCTAAGAAATACCTAGGACTGAAGAAAAGAGGAGAGGATTAATAGTAAAAAAATTTACTTCAGTCTGTATGTATGAGTAGAATTTGAGATCATTTTGCAAAACTGCTGACTTTCAACCTGTTAAGTTTTATTTTAAGGCTATCCTTTTTAAAGAAAACAAAGTTATGCATTTAAAAATAACTTCTTCCCCTAGCATTATATAGAGTCTGAAGGACTTACTTACTTCAGGTTTATTTCTGCTGAATTTACAAATATCAGTATCCCTTTTCACATGTAGACTAATTGAAGAGTTCTCTTTTTTTTTTTTGCTCTGCCAGTTAGACCATCTCGTTGGAAAATCTGGTAACTTCTTATAACTGCTAGGATAATTAAGAACTGCACCGCTGGAAAAATCAAAGCTTTAATTTTGATTATCTTTATTTAACTTAGCTTTTTCTTTTCCTTTCTAGATTGATACAGCAGAAAACTATGTTTGAAGCACACAGAACAAAATATATTTTAGTTTTATACAAATAAGCATACTGTCTTATCAATGAATGCTTATGGCAAAACAAAGGATGTGCTAAGTTTTAACTCTTGTTGAGTTTAAGGTAACTTTATTTTCTCTATTATTATATAGATAATGACTTTTTTTTTTTTTGGATACCGTATTGGGTTTTTTGACAGACATCTATAATCCATATAATTTTACTCAGATCCCTAGTCAGTTTATCCATATTTGTACACACATTTATGCATCACAAATAAACCAGTTTGCTTAGTTAGGGATTTATATTCTCTCTTTTCCACATTTTTAATCTCTAACATGGAAAGGTTTTTTGCATTACATTTTGTCTTTGATAAACAGTTTAGTCAGTTGACCAGTCTCCCATTGCTTCAATTGCCAAGTCATGTAACCACCCCCTCAATCTTCCCAGCGAATATAATACTGACTGAGATTACAACTTTGTTTTATAATGCTATGATTTTCATTAACTTGGAATAAAGATTGTCAGACTAAGCAAGAGACTTTCTTGGTTTTTTGTCCTGGAAGTTATAAGTATTTTTACAAAAATAGAAGGAAACTTTATAAGAAACTACAAATCGATCTCTTCAAGATGTGTGAATTGGCATCATCAACACATTAAAAAAGCAACAGTTTTTGGTAGTTAAAAGGAGCAACTCTTTAAAACAATATGAGTTTATTTTAATTTCTGATTTTTTTAAGAACTGTTCGTAAACTGTCATGGGTAGTTTGTAAACTATCATGCGCAGCTATAAGAACTGATGAAACAATGATTGATAAGTACCTCTAAGCAAAATTCTTGGCCTCTTTAATTTCAGAAAGTATTATTCTTATTTACAAAAATCATCAAATAAGGGATAAAAAAAATTACCAGGAAGACTCAAAGTTTTGCACAAGTGAAGAGATGGTTAAAACCATGTTTTCTTAAAAGCAACAAATGAAAAACAATACATTAGTGAGAAAACTAAATTGAAAGAAAGAAAGTATGTATACCATTCTCCTTCTGGTTTAAATCATGTAAGAATACAAAGAATATGTTGAGAAGAGAGAAAGAGTAGAGTTTGTATTACTAACTAGAATAAATCACCATTCACTCCATATCAGTTCCTGCAGGAGGATGTAGACAGACTTCTGCCAGACAGGTTGCATTTCTTTGAACAATTTTTGGGAAGCAACAATCAGATTAAGCCTTTTGTGCTGCAGTGGTGAATATGGTCTGAAATGAAGGCTGAGCATCTCAAAACCTGTGTCAGTACATTAGTCTTGACAAACATGAACAAACTTAAGGTATTCAAATATATTGAAGTTAACAACAGATTCTAGGCTGCTTCAAGATGTGTGGTGTGTGGCCACCGAGTAGGTAGAAGCCTTCAGAATGGTGCTTTGCTGGATTTTACATCTGGATCTGAATTTTGTTGTTACACGAAATTGCAGGAAATATCATAGCTAATGATGAGAGTTTAACAGCATGATCTCATCATGCATATTTCTATATATCAGAAATATCTTTTTTTTTGCTGGCCAGCCTTCGCGTACGAAGATCCGGGGGAGGCCTCTTTCCTTTCAGACCTCCCAGCCTGCGCACTGGATTTTTTAGGTGAGACACAGGGCTCGCAGATCTGAGCCCACCCTTTAATCCCAAGGTTCAATCTGCCAGGCCAAAGCGATTCTGGACAGTGGCAGCTGAGGTCCTCCTCAGGACGTAGGCAGATTGCCCCCTTGCAGGGCTAACGAGCTCTGCCTGCCCGGGGAGCAGCCTGGCCGGGATCGAACCCGAGCCTCGGCAATCTGCTATGCCGTGTGCTTAACCACTACACCACCAGGGCTCCCTCAGAAATATCTATAGCCTTCCTAAATATGCTGAATATTTATTACTGCTTCTTCACAAAACAATTGAATAAAAACTTCAAATTCTTTGGATTTTAAAATTAATATATATGTTAGCTTAAAGTGCACTAAATGTACATTTGGTAATTCTTACATTCTTCTGAGATTACTAGTGTGTATTGGTCATTAAAATCCTTGGAATATTCAGGAAGGCAATATGGAAAACTTCATAAATTTAGAAGGGTTTAAAATTTATTTTTATTTCAGTTAAGATGAGTAAGATGGGTAAAAAAAGACCTTCATTTTCTTAATTCTTTCTTTTTTTTTTTAAATAACGATTTTCTGTACATTTATATGAGTGATTTTTCTCTGGTCTCAAAATCGTTGAAACACCCTGAAAAGATATTGAAAAGACCTGCTTGTAAGAAAACAATTCAGTTGGAATGGAAATAATTTTTGTAATCTCTATCTAGTTATAAGAAAAGAAATTTCTGAAATGAGAAAGTTGGAAAACCTACTAGTACTGTTTACAGATAAAATCATTAAAAAGCCTGCTGGCTACATATTTAGCTATTGCTTATTTAAACACAGGTATATTAATTGTTTTTAGATAACAGAAAAGTGAACTTTAGACAAAAGCATGTGAGCAGAATATTTTTCAAAGTCAAAAGCGAGAAAAATGAAACTTAGAGAGACTGGGCATGAATAATTTTAAAATTTTAGGTTAAAGTATTGGTGAAGTGAATACCACACTACCCAAACTGGTCACAAAACTTTTTAATTAATGCTTCTGGACTGGCAACCCAAGAAATAAAAAATTGTTCTCTGTTACTTTGCAGAAAGATGAATACAGATACTCTCTGTGCAGGAAGGAATTAATGCATCTGTATTGTGTCATGTTTTTATTGTGTTCTGGGCCAGCGAATCAGAGGACAGTTAGTCACATTGGTTCTGTATGGGGATTATTTTGAATTTTCAAAGCAAGGTTATAATTTACTTGAATTCAAAATTTTTAACTGATTCTGAAATGTCAAACAGCAAGGAAATTACCTGTTTCCAAACGACTGCTTTCTGAGATAAAAAATTGCATATTTCTGTGAACAACTAAGTTACATCTGTCTAGGGTCCTGCTAGTAGCTAGTAAGTATTAGCCTAGTGGCTGGTACTTGCTCCTTGGGTTAATGGAAAAAAAAAGGAGAGGTGAAATTTAAAGATATTATATAGAAAAATAAAAAGAATACAGTGGAGATACAATGCAAAGAAGGCAAAGTAAAACACGAATATGAGTTAAAGATGCAGAATCTAAAAGATCTAAAAAGGTACAAGGAAGGTCAGGATTGTCCAAGAAGTTAATTTGTACATGTTTGGCACTGGAGGGAAAATGTAAAGCTACTCTCAGCACTTGTTCCTCTGTACAGTCGACAGATCAGATGAAAAGATAAGAGGAAGTTTAATAAGTCCAAGTGTGAGGTCCTGCATTTTGGCCACAATAACATGTGATGGTGAGAAAAAGAAAAATCTCAAATGCGTAAGATATTTAGTATGGCTAAAATACTATTTCTCAGATCTGTTTTGTGTACAGTATGTGGAGTTATTGCCACCAGAAACATCTTTTCAGGTAAGTAACTTGTCAGGGTGACGAGAAAATAAGAATTGCTACTTTTTCATAAAAAATGCCCCATACTTGCCCTAAAGTTTGAACAGTGAGATATGATAAAAAATTGCAGGCATTTTAATCCTCTTAGAAAAAAAAGAAAAAAAAATTAGTCATTTCCCTGCATCAATCAAGATCAAACTAATATTCATGCAAATATTAAAATCCAGGTGAAATATTTTTGCCAGATTCTGAACATGACTTGTGCTGAGACTGGGTTTGCAGCTGGGTAAGCATTTAGGGATACTTTGATCTAAACAAGAGTCAGCAGTATTCTCATTTGATGATATACACATTAAAATGCTGGTAAATTTGAATTAGTTCTAAACTTGTTTGAAACTTCTAATTTCCATTTCTCAAGCAACATTTTTAATATAAAATTTATGCCTATGAAACAGAAACTTTTTAAAAATACTATACATCATAGAATTTGAAAATTGACTCAAGAAAATACCTGGCGTCTTGTGGGAAGATTTCACACTTTGTTTGCACAACACCTTCATAATGTGCTTGTTGAAGCTTGCTGGAGAGGCAGAGACAGTAAAACTGAAAAATATCATCACCTTAGAGTCATTCCTCTTGACCTTTTTTTCCTTTTCAATACGGCCATATACTCAAATACTTTAGTCAGTGCAACTGACTGCTAGAAACTTTGATCTGCTAAGTGACAACCACAACCAAAGCTGGCGGCATGATTTTATTTTATTTACCCTAGAGAATTCAGATTTTTTTTCTTTACAAACCACCACTGAATATAATAGACAATTACGTCACCTTCAATTGTTTTGACCTATTCAGAAATGTGAAAGTACAGTTATTAGAATTACAATATTTCTGTCAGTCTCTAGCTGTGACAATAACTTCCTTTTCATCACCTGGATCATTACTTCCATCACTGATAAGAACAAATAGGGGCTTATGAAATGGGCAGCAGCTCTATTAGCACAATTGACAAACCATTTTGTCCAGATGCAGAATTATTGGCAATCTTACTGTCCAAGACCATGGTTTTGTAAAGTGATCAAGTACCTGCAAGTTGAAAATTGTGTTTTACACAGGAAATAGCAGCAATACCTCAGTCTCAATAAGTGTCCTAAGTCAAAAGTGGTTTTATCATCCTAGAAGTACAGGGATATACAAAAGGAGAGTGTTGTCTTCAAATTGGAAGTAAAATATCACTCCTAAAAATGTTGGCAACTGCAACAAAACTCTGAATCCTTTTCTTCTTTCACAGTTGTCAGTTCAGGAAAGTGTATGATTTCCTCTGTTCACATCCATGAATATTTTGTTAATATCGCTGCTGCTATTTGTTCTGTGTGATGAAAGTCATTGATTTCTCAAGGTTTATTTGCTACATGTGGTCAACCCATGCTTTATTATTTGAAAACTCAAGAGATAACACACTATGTTAGAAGATGACATGTAGAAGACAGCAGCAATTGAAGGAAATCATGGTCTGAAAGCAGATTCTGGTGAGCTTTTTGTGCCTCTGCAAGGGTTGAGACAGCATTTTATTTTTTGGGGGGGTTGAAAATTGCCTGGCCACATCTTTTCTACATAATACATTGCTATTAGCTTGATCACAGAATCGTAGAATGTCCTGAGTTGGAGGAGACCCACAAGGATCATCAAGTCCAGCTACTGACCCTAGGACTACCCCAAAAATGTGCCTGGGAGCATTGCTCAAAGGCTTGTTGAACACTGTCAGGCCGGTATTGCAGCCTCTTCCCTGGGGACCCTGTTTCAGTGTCCAACCACCCTCTGGGCAAAGAACCTTTTCCTAATTCGTACATCTCCTGACACAGCTTTGTGCTATTCTTTCCGGTCCTATCACTGGTCACCACAGAGAAGAGATCAGTATCTGCCTCTCCACTCCTTCTTATGACTCAGATGTAAGTTGTGATGAGGTCTCCTCTCAGTGTCCTCCAGGCTGAACAGGCCAAGTGACCTCAGCTGCTCTTTATACGGCTTTTTGTCTAAACCCTTCACCATCCTCATGGCCCTCCTTTGGGCACTCTCTAACAGCTTTATATCATTCTTGTATTGCAGCACCCAAAACAGAACACAGTACTCAAGGTGAGTACTCCAAAGTTCTATGTTCACACAAGCCATACCACTTTCCTCTTTTCCTGATCCCTGATAAACAGAGGAGTATTCCAATAACAAGTTCTACTTTGAAAGCTCTTCCTTTCCTTTGTTTTTACTTTACTGAGATCATGATTTCCACTGTCATTCTACACCCCAAATCTTAATTGTACAGAAGTGAAATCATGCAAGGGAACATATTGGACAGAAAGCTGGAGGAAAACAAGTTTAATTATTAAAGCACCCTTTGGGGCTCTGTCTAGTCTAGTAAATTAAGCATTACCAGAAACAGTTATTAGCAATAGAACATGAATATTCTAGGATGTTTTATCTTGTAAAACTAGTTCCAATCCAGCTAGTAATTTCCCTAAAATCTTCAGATACTGTTCACTTTTCAGGGATATTTCTGTTTACTAACATAGACAATACTATGTAATTTTGAATTATGAGGTTGTTCATAATCAGGGAGGCCTTCAAGCTTTGTGTCTGCCATGCCATACCCAAGGCCTCGATACACACAGGCACCATGCTATAGAAGTATTTTTTATTAAAATATGGCAAAGCTGCCTTTACTTTTTTTTTTCTTTTTTTTTTATCATGGAGGACTGCAGACTCAGTCTGCTATGATTTAAGAAGGCCACCAGATGAAATGTGCAGGGCTCTGACCACATGAAAGCAGCATAGGCAATACACTTGGCAGGTACAGTGCAAGTCACTAATGTAGAGTAAAATTATCTGTTAGGGTGATATCTATATGAGAAAATAAACAATAAGCAATGTAGATAGCAAACTATTTAAGATAACAGCTCAGTAACATTGGTGACCAAAGCAGAAGATAGTGGGGCAACCATAAATATCAAATAAATAACAAAACTGGGACAATGGAGAAAGACTAAACAGGTGTGGGATGCTAATTTGGAAGAAAATAAAGTTTGGTGTGGGAGCCCCGGTGGTGTAGTGGTTAAGCACGCGGCATAGCAAATTGCCGAGGCTCGGGTTCGGTTCCCGGCTCGGGATGCTCCCCGGGCAGGCAGTGCTCGTTAGCCCTGCAAGGGGGCAATCTGCCTACATCCTGAGGAGGAACTCACTGCCACTGTCCAAGACTCGCTTTGGCCCGGCAGATTGAACCTCGGGATTAAAGGGTGGGCTCAGATCTGCGCGCCCTGTGTCTCACCTAAAAAATCCAGTGCGCAGGCTGGAAGGTCTGAAAAGAAAAAGAGGCCTTCCCCGGATCTTCGTACGCGAAGGCTGGCCAGCAAAAAAAAAAGTTTGGTGTGGTTGTAATTGTTTGTGGATACTTTTTGAACAACCTTGCACCTGAAGAAGACAAACAAAAAAAAAAATTGTTTCTCAAGCTACCTGCCTATGCCTTTCGTTGTCAAAGGAGAGCAACATGTTTCTTCTAACGCTAATGAAAGAATGCCCAGAAAAGAAAGACTGGACTTCCTAATAGTACCCTTCATATCAAAATAGTGTGAGCATTGTTTGACTTTCTCAAATGGAGGAATTCAGCCTAGAAACCAATATCAACAACTTTTTATATTGTATATTGATTTCAACTTCTTTTGTAGTCAAAAGCACCCATTGTTTTGTTGTTTGTTTTTTTTTAATAACCTGTTCCAACATTTACTTCAGCCTATTCCAAGTTGCTTAAAGGAGTGGAGGGTAAAGTAAGGCATCTGGGTAGTGGGATCCCTTGCTTTTTTTCAAGAATAAAGAGATCCTCTGCTCATTTTATGATGATACTGCCTAATGAAGTAAATGGCCCTAATTTTAGCTTCCCACTCTGAAAAGATCTGTGCACTTCTGAGTCAGACAACAGGACCATCAGCTTCCTGGTTCCTGTCATAGTCCTGATTAAAAAAGACTCAAATTACATTGAGTAGGGATGCTATTGGTAGGGTGTGGGAGGTGTTATTTAAATTTTGAGCTTCATAGTACTTTCTTGTGCTGAAATTAGACACCACACCACCACTTCTGCTTAGTTATACATTTGCTTAAAACATGCACAGCACATAAAGTGACACTGAGTGTAATCTTAAGCAGTTTTATGTTACCTTATGTGAACCCTAGAGATATCTGAGAAGATCAGTATTTTCCAGAGGAAAAGACATTAAAGACCAAGAGATCTGAGAATTTTAAGAGGTGGGAGGTTTCCTTTGCAGCATAAACAATGGAAACCATCCCAATTGCAGCTACTATTCTCTTTCACAAAATTATCTGTGTCCTTATTCTGAGTTTGCTTGCTAGCTATATTAACTTCCAAAGAGGCTACAAGTTTATTTCCACATTTGATTTCATTAGAATAGAGGGTAATATTCTGTGTTCAACCTGCACTGTGACTTTGTAGCATTATAGTATGTTTTTTCCATGTTAAAACTGGTATGGCAAGAAGAATATATGATTTACAATTCCAGAGGAACTATTTGCTTGTATTCAAGCTGAAAATAAAATCCAAAGGTGACGTTAGGTAAGCTGAACATTTCCTTGAGAACTCTGCACCTGCTAATACAGTGTTGAAAAAGAGAAATCTGAAGATTAATGAAACCCCTTCCAGCATTCTACAGAAATTAATTTTCTTGGTGCTACTGTTCCTCACAGACTAAATTCGGCATGAACATACAGGTCATGTTAAGAATGAATGCCTCACTTTACGATATACATACATGGAAGAGCAATTAAAGCTGTTTTTCTTATCTGTTGTTGGGTCAACCTGATGGTTAGTGGTTAATTTGAGTGATAAATATTGCCACTTCATTTTACTCAGTATTTCTTTAAAATGAGCAAGTAAAGTGACTTATTTCCTTGTCTTTTATTTAGGAGGATGGGAAATGAGCACATTCTTTAAAGGGCCTTTCTTCTTCAAAAGTTTAAATACCTTGTTTTGGATGGTGTATTTCAGTTGTTCAGAGCATCATTTTTAAACCACTGTTTTCTCTTCATTTTTCATTCAGTTTGCATCATTTTTTCCCCTTTAATGTCTGTTGTTTGACATGCTTCTGTTAGAGCCCTACTTAACAAATACCTAGAACTTTTATTAATTTCAGTGGGATTTCCTCATACCAAGGCTTCACCCTGGGTCAAAGTTGTCAGTGTAATCTGTATTATATACTGGAATTAAAGAATTTCAAATACACAGTTTCTGCCTGAAGTGTATGTGACACTGTGAAGCAAATATATTTTCCATTACCAAACATGCATAATCTGTTTTATATTTTTACTTATTTTGGATAACATTATTTCAGAAACCCACAATCACCACAATCACAATCACCACAATTTGAGAATAAGCAAAAGCACAGACCAAAAGAGAAATATAAAATTAATGATAAACCTCAGTTCCCAAAGGTTTTTTGTATTGCTAGAATTTCAGTATTTCCACATGAAAGTATTCAAAATACACTGGTCACAACAAAGTACATATAAAGTATATGAAGTACACACAAATAAAAGCTAGTGAAAGTTATGGAAAGACTCATCGAAAAGAATATGCAAAATGATTGTTGGACAAAACAAGCTGCAGTTGTTCCACATTAAAGGCAAAAAATGTCACAAACTATATTTTGAAAGGCATTCTTTACATTATTCTGACTGAAGAAAGCTGGCATGGATCACCACATTTTGTGTTGCATCTGATGGTATGAATTTGAATAAAAATATTTTTCAAGCCAAAAAACTAATGTGACAGACCTAACCTCAAAATTATTATATCTCAAAGTTGTCTGAAAAGAAGTTAGGCTATGATAATATTTATATCTATCTCTTAATCTTATTTATGGTACTGCATAGTGCTACTTTGCAGTGGCATTTCTAGAACAGGGGAAGTCAATTTATGAGGCAGAGTAACCACTAAGTGGTTGCTGAGAACCATCCTAAAATGCAAGTATCTTAGAAGCAAGATTCTTGATTTACTTGCTGACATAGACAATCTGGTTATTTCCCACATTTTAATTGATTTATTGCTTTCCTCTTACTAAGAAAAATTGCAAGTAGGATTAATTTCAGGTATCTTGATATAAGAGAAATACACCTGTGAAATGTACCTGTGAAACAAGTGAAATATACTTTCTTTGTGAAAAAAAGAATCTTTTTCTAGTGCAGGTGTAGTTCACTGCTTCCTGGGTGGCTTTTTGCATTCATTAACATTTCCCTGCCAAGGCAGAATATCTGATCAAGATTTTTAAAGTACAACTTTACTGTCTACATCCCCATTTGTTTTTCTATCTTGCTTTAACACAGTTTGATCATTTCCTTCCTAAATTCCTTCTCGGTCTAAATCCTTCTCTTAGCTTGCTGACAGTATTTCTCTAAAGTATGAAAAGTTTATGTGACGACAAACTTTAAAACATGTCATAATCATGGCACCTCCAGTAGCCAGCTGAATTCCCTGCTAAAAGTTAGTGAACCAGAGATTTTATTTCACTGGGACCCTCAGCTAAGTAACGGCCATGACCATTTCAGGACAAACAGGTAGCCATTACCTTTAACAGGAATATCAGGTTCTCTCATGCCAAAATCTGTTCAACCTTGATGTTAAGATTAGAAAAGAAATGCAAACCAGTGCATGAGGGAAATACAGTTTTTATGTGCAATTTTTTACTACTTCTAAATGGCAAGGCTATCGGTTATTACAGGCATATTCAAGGACACAAGGTAGACACCACTCTTCCAGAGAGGTCTTCAGGTATCTTCAGATATCTTTTAGAAAATCTTCATATGGGAATAAGCCCTGGAATCGAGGACAGAATAATAGCAGGAAAAGTGTCCTCATCTGAACTGGCTCAGTTATGGTTCTGAATAACCCCTCCCAAGGATGTATATTTTTTTGCGCTCATTTTTTACATAATAACAGTCTTACTCAAGAAGTAATAAGAAGTGTAATAAGCACAAAAAGTAATCCTTCTCTTGGTTTCTCTGAGCTTCAGAATTAGCTAGCTCCAGTCTTTAATAAGAAGTCAGTATCCCTTGACAGTACAAGTCTTTTAGCAACAGTCTTTAAGATCTGTTTTTGAGGATTGGCCAGACACAGCAATATGTGTCTACCTGGACAACTATGTATTTGCTTGATTAGCAAATACCTTTTGTTACGTCTTTAGGCTTTATTTTTTTCAAGGAATAAAGGAACTTGAAAACACTCTGAAACTGTTGTCTCATTAAGGACTATTATTTAGATTTAAGGACTGAAATCCTTTGTGCTGGACATTCCTTATGAAAAGTAATATGTGGTTGCCTTGACAAAATCACAGTACTTGCCTCCTGTTTAAAGACCATATATCACTATTAAATTATCTTTTGAAAACACTAAGTGCAGTTAAACTGGTCATCTTAACATCTGTGTACAGTTCTCAGCAATCAGTTTGGGTTTTTTCCTGTGTAAATCTATGAGGAAGAAATAATTTATACTCCTGAGGGCAAAGAGACTCTCAGTAGCTGTACACACAGCTGCGGATTCAGTGTGGGATTACTACAGCAAATGCACTTCTTCCATGAAAGCACTGGTGTTAAGATTAAAAAACTCATTTCAAATAAGGTTTATAGCTATCTGAGAAATTAAACACATTTAATTTTATGAGAGTGGTAGAAAACCTACTTCTAAAATTTTGCCATTATCACATCAGGCAAATTGACAGCCTTGACATGAAGTTGTTGAGTGGCCACTGGAATAGAACCATGCCAGTCACAGACTTAAAACCAAAATTTTGTCTGCTTGGAAGGATGGGCATGGTGAGTGTATAATGATTCCTTTTCTCCAAAAACACACCTGTGTACACCCTACATTCAGACCAGAATAGGCTACAGGGTTCCTGGTGTACTCACAGCTTCTGAGTTTTGTTTTCTCCTGTCTTTAAACATGTTGTTCATTAGGTGGTGTGGAGAATTGATGAATGTGTTTCTCTGATTACATATGTTACACTTTTGAGAAATGCGATTGTAAAACTAATAAAATGCTAGTTTAATAAAAAAGCTATAAACAGAATAAATAAGCAACCCTCCCTGGCTTCCCAACCTAATTTTTTTTAATTGAGCTGAATAATTCATAAAAAAAGATGGCTAAAAAGAGAAATTAAGGTCTTCATTGTGAATGTTTATTTTATTCCAGTTGAACCAAGCTCCTTGACTCTGAATTTCTTTACTGAAAGAAGTTTGATAATTCAGTATTCAGGACTATTTTTCCAGGAGAGAACATGCATTCACTATGCACAGATTGCAAATTAAAGTAATATTGAAGCATTCATATAGACTTCTGCTCATCAGAACTTCACCCTCTGGAAGGTTTCACCTTCTCAGTTATGCTGAGGCTGTGTAAAACAGCAGTCAAATAATACTGTTCTGGACTACAGAGACAGCACAGTCCCGTAGAACCTATGGACTGTCCTACAGGCCAGCTATACACAATTTTGTGTGAGCACAATTTTTTCTGAAGCAGAGCGCTGACATCCAGAGCACTTTGCCAAGAGCTAATGCTTTCCCAGTGTCATTAGCTCATCATATTCCTCACACCTGAGCCTGTCATGAGAACAGTGATAATGTTCTGCAGCCTTGTTTTGTGCACCTATTCTGATTTCTGCCAGTCATTAATCTCTTTGGGGTACAGCAACCTACTGCCTGCAAGGCAGCAATTGAGGTCTCTGAGTCTGTCAGTCACTTCTCCCTCTTCCAAAAGGTACCCCTGGGGAGCACAGAGCCACACAAACCTCCGTCCTGATGCCAGTTGTCTGGAGCCATTTGCAGGTTTTACATTCTTGTCCTCTGAGCTTTCACAGTACATACTCCTACTCTATGCTCCATGGTCACACAAGGCTTGGGGACTGTCGAGGGAGATTTAATGACTTCATTGATAGCTTTATTGTCTGATCTCATGACACCCATGTTCTCTGGAAAACTGAAAATGTGAGTGATGCTAGAAACCTCATCCTCCTATATGAATCAGATCTCTTAACAGGTCTGAATGCTGTATGGTAGAAATGCTGTCTACCCCACACTGGAGGGATAAGCCCTGGACAGCTCAGGTCTTGTGGGTTGTTCAGCCAAGCATTTGCTGCTTAAGGATGGATGGGGGGGAATTGTGCCTTTGGTCATCTCACTGCACAGTCAGGGACTGTGAATGACATTATGTTCTTTCAAACCCAATGATATCAAGGCAATTTCATTCTGCCTTTTTACTCTGCAAGGAAGCGAACTTTCTATCCAGACTGTGCTCATTAAGAACAAGTACTTAAGATCCATTTTTTCCTCCCTCCATTATCTTGTGAGAGCAGTCACAGTCCCTTATAGTGGTTTAACTATACTCCTATGATCCTTTCTCTCAGTACATCCAGGGCTGCAGCTACACATTTTATTAGCAAGCACTTTGCATTTTCTCCCCATGCATCTGAGGGAGCACTCAGCCTCATTTGCTGACCTGCAGCTACACAGTTTGCACATTCTTTTATAACCTGCTATTCCCATTTCAAGCCAACTCTTTGAATGAGCATGTGCCATATAGACACACACCACCAGGACTGGGTGATTAGCAGCACCAGGGTAGCGATTAACATTTTTTGTGTGTTTCTACCCATCACTACTTAAAGCTGGGCTGTCAGCCTCATGCATCCTCCAACCTCTCCATGTGTAGAGACAGAAGCGTCAAGCAAACGCTGCCCTTTGGTATGAATCTGCTATGTGGTGTTGAGCTCCTCGTTCACAACTGAGAACTTGCACCCATTTCTGGGATGCTTTGAGCTCTTCTCTTTGGTAACCAGAAGCCAGGAGAACTTGCTGACATGGGATTATGCCTACATCTCCAAACTCAGGGTGTAATTTGATGTCCTGTAGACACTCTTTCAGCAGAGGTGCAGACACACCTGTTATAAAGATAACAGTGATGATGCCAGGCTGACAAGGACAGATTGCTTCCTTCCACACATTGTCTCACCACTTGTTGCCTGGCTTAACACTTTTCCTTTGTCTGCTAGCTTCTCAAATGAAGAAGGAAGACACAGATATCAGCAGCAACTGCAACCCAAACAGATAGCTGCCGTTATATTTTTTAAATTATAAAAGGAGAGTATCTGCAAGCTGAAATTGTTTCAGCATCTAGGGCACCTGTAATTAGTACTATTTGTACTGTGTCATGCTGGTTCCCTTCATCCCTTACATCTGTAAAAGGGAATGGATGGTACAGTTTTGCTTTACTGTAGATCCTTCTGAGGGTCATGACTGCTGTTCTGGAGAAGAATATTACACAACAATACCAATTAAGCTGTAATCAACAATTTCTTCTGTCTTGGGGAGTACAGAGGTTCCATAAAATGTATATGATCCAGAAATGAGTGTCAGCTGTGTAGGTTGGTGCCACAAATACTGACGACTCATTGCATTCTGCATAGAGAGAAATGTAGAAGAGACCTCTTACTGCTTCTGCACAGAATCTGTGTAATGTTTTTAGGATGACACCCTCAGCAAGTTCACTAAACAGATGTATCATTGCCAAAATTATATACACCTAATAAAAGTTATATACACCTACTGAAACCTAAAACAAGTGCACACCTCCACACCGGCTAATACATGCACATTTGCAAAATAAGCTGGTAAACTTTAAAACTTTCTTTTTCATGGGTCTAAAGTATCTTTTGCTGCTTTGTAGGATTTATGTGTATTTCTGATCTTGTTGCAATGAGACATTTTTTTGCTATGAAATTTTGATATGATGCTAGGAAAGTGACCTGAAACTAAGACAGTTTCATTATCTTGCCAAATACACTTATCCTGATAAGGCTTGTCTAATATTAGCCATTGGTATGCAGTACCTAAAGTGAATAGCAGGATAATAGCATAGCATCAAAAGACAATAGGCTCCTCCAGAGCAGAAAGACAGAAGAAATTCCTGATATGCTCCATACTCCCCAACAAAAAGAAGAGTACATACCCAAGGGATTGTTTAATGGATTTTTTTTTGTGTGCAAATAAGTAAGCAGGCATATTTAACACCAAGGTAAATTAGTAAAGAGCCCCGGTGGTGTAGTGGTTAAGCACACGGTATAGCAAATTGCCGAGGCGCGGGTTCGATTCCCGGCTAGGATACTCCCCGGGCAGGCAGAGCTCGTTAGCCCTGCAAGGGGGCAATCTGCCTACGTCCTGAGGAGGACCTCACTGCCACTGTCCAGAATCGCTTTGGCCTGGCAGATTGAACCTCGGGATTAAAGGGTGGGCTCAGATCTGTGCGCCCTGTGTCTCACCTAAAAAATCCAGTGCGCAGGCTGGAAGGTCTGAAAAGAAAAAGAGGCCTTCCCTGGATCTTCGTATGCGAAGGCTGGCCAGCAAAAAAAAAAAAAAATTAGTAAAACACAGATTCTATTTTTCTATACATGTATATAATATGTGATCATTAGCAATGGTTTCTAATGCCCTTGTCTGTCTTTTGATGTCATCTTGATCATCTAAAACAACACCTCTTACTGTAATGGGGCTGTAAAATACTGGCAACCAAGCCCTTTAGACAGAGCTGTGGCGCTGAGGATCTCTATAAGTCTTGCAGAACTGTGGGATGGGCTGCACGGTGCCCAGGCTCACAGTAAGAGTGCCTCATGTTACACACTCTTCACACTTGCAAATTCCATCCATCATGCTGTGGTCCTCATCTGGCAGCAGAGAAGGATACTGGTGATTAGTCTTTCTAGGCTGGGAATTGCTGACTAGCATGCAGTTATCTCAAGATGATTGTTGTGTGGGTGGTATTATGTTATTTTCTGCAGAGGTGCCTGCTCATTAGCCATCCACTAGGAAAATGAAGGTGTATCAAACCAATGAGAGTTCAAACTTTCTTAATGAATTCAGCAGAGACCATTGATAACTGTGCACCTAATTTGATATGTTTATTCAAGTGGTAGAAAAACTTCAAGGTAACCGAAAAGGAACTCTGCAAAGAACCATTCCGAGAAAGCTCCAAAAGAGGAAACCCTGACTTCTTATGTTGCATGTTATCAGGTGTGGTTACATTCATATACTGACAGAGAGATGCCCTGAGTGAGTATCAGAACTATTACGGCCACTCAGACAACCACTATTGTGGTTGGGGGAGCATGCAACTTTCCCCATGAAACAAACAGTTAAATATCTAGCATGCATTGCTAGATGACACAAATCCCAAGCATGAGCAGAGGCATACAAAGTTTGAAAGAGAGCAGACCTTAAAAAAAGTTACTTGACCTCCAAAGTAACCTGAAATATGTGATAATCACTTTGCCCGTAATGTGTAATGGAGAAACTTTAATGCGTTGTCTAACATCACGCTGATGCCAGAGGTGGCCACCTAAAAAACAAAGACTAGACAGGAATAAGAGAATAAAGGTAGATATTTATTTGAAAGGCCTTCAAAGGTACACCTTGAGCAGGCCAAAGGCTACATCCAAGATGGATGCTGAGCCACAAATTCTTCACACTTTTTTTAAGTTTGGTTCATTTGCATATCAGGGTTAATTCTCCAGTTAAAGCTTCAGCTAATGATGTAATTTCCCCAATCTTATCCCCCTTTTAAGACTTTGGTTTACACATTTTGGGCCTAGGACAATTCAGGTGTCCTTGGAGATCAGGCCTGGAGAGGCTTTGTTATGTTTAACCAGCATGAGAGAACAGAAGTTAACAGGCTACAAGAAATTTCAGAGTTACACACTAGGCAATACAGGATTTGAAAAATATGAAAGTTAAAACCTAAGGCGTGTATCACTTCAGGGATTAGTGGAGCATCAGGGTATCAAAAGGAATTCTCTTCAGAGAGCTTATATATGCATGTCTGTTTAAATGTTCCATGCTGGTATTGTTATCAATGCTAACTAAAAATACTAACAAATTCATACCTCAAAAAGTTAATCACTGTTGTTACTTTATTAACATAAACAGCCTCTGTCATGTTTAAGGCAACCTAAAATGCTTTTTCTGTTATACTCATATTTCTTTTTAGAAAAAACCCCACAGCATTAACTTGTCCCCACAAAATTCTAATTTGTTTCTCTATGTCTAATTAACCCTAACGGTTATTGTTAAAAATCTTTGGAAAACCAGTAAGTACTTTAATAGACAGCAGTAAAAAGTTTTAAGATAAAGTGAAAAAATAGAGGATCTGGAGGATATGCAGTGACACACATGCTTGAAACTCTCCTTCAGTCACACTTCCATGTTTTTCACTCCTTTTTAAAGAAACAGGAAAAAGCACAGGCAGGGGCTGTAAACCAAAAATTTTTCATTTCAGAAAAACTCAAAATAAATTATGCGTGTTATCTGTTTAAGGGATATTTATGAGGTTTTTGGTTTGGTTTTTTTTTTTTGAGACATAAAAAAAGCAAATGCAGAATTTCCAAAAAAGAAATTTACTTACATGCACCCGCAGAAAACACTGATGATGTTGTACTGACATGTTTACAAGACCTTCAAGAATGAGTAAATAAATCTGAAACAGATCAACTCAAGAACTGCTGGAATGACTGGAAAAGTGCAGCCTCTAACTTTTGATGAAAAATTAAAAGAGCTAATCTTGTGTAACCACAAATAAGAATATGCCAAAGACTTTTTTATTCTGGAGTATAGATGAAATAGGTGAATAAAGGGTTTTGCCTACTAGCAAATGTAGGTACAAATTACTCATGACTAACTTTATTTCTGTAGTTAGAAAAGTTTTCTAAGTATTCAGAATCAGTGGGTTTCAGAGCAAAGTTCTAATTAAAAATAGGGTAAAAGGAAAAGTATGATTAGTATCCAACTGGAGCTTGGTGTTGGAATTTACCAACTTAAAGCAGTGTGTATCTTAAAACTTAAGAAGCAGTGACCTATTTAAAGTAAATTAATCCTAAAATTACCTAGAATTTTTGCAATTAGACAGTTTGATGCAGAGTTACAAGACATACCCAAGTCCCTAGTCTAAAGTGCATATCAAACCAATGAACCAATGAACCAAAGTAAAAGTACATATCAAACCAATGAACTTTATCAGACAACTCCTTGGCAAGCCTATTTTAAAGATCATTAACGCCTTAGAGAACGACTGTGGATAAGTTTCAGACATTCTCATCATGCATTCTACTGCATATTGTACTTTAGTGACTGATAGAGCTTATATCACTAAGCCCATTTTCTCAAGAAAAGGGATGCAGTTATGGAAATAAGTTAAACTACATATTTCAAGGGTGGCAGAGTTTTGAAAATTGAAAGACCTATTAGCAATGAGAAAATTTTCCAGCAGTTTTGGGGAAGCAGATCTCAGTTATAAATATGGAAGGAATCACAATCTCTTATTTAGATAGTCATGAAGATTCTGCATCAGTCTGATGGTAATGTGATGAGGTTTTCAGTCTTCTGGGGAGGGAAAGGTATGTAGAAGAGTTTTTTGGTTGTATTTCATTGTTTGCACCCCTTTTGACTGTGGTCTCACAGGTGGGAAATAGTGGAGCATTAGTCATTGAAGTAAGAGCTGAGAGGGTACCAATACAGTTTCTATGTCTTATGAACAGAAAATGGAAAACTCCAGGACTGCTTAATAGTCACCATGTCTCTCTCTACTATTCAAAACTTTCATCCATCTTTAGAAACAAAGTCTTTGGAAATCCTGTTTTGACTAGAGTTTGCAATAGGTGCTGCTATTCAGCCTAGGTATATGTGATTATTCATTGCAGTTGAGCCTTCAGCTGAGTTAAATGAAGTGCACTTAAATGCTCCCTCTTCCCCTGTCATTAACTGTTCTACAGCAGCCTCTAGTTAGGCCCTATAGATCAATGTTTCTCAAACTGTGGGCTATAAAAGAACTCAAAGAGGATTTCCAACTGTTAGACAGCAACAGTCAGCAGCAGTTCAGTTCCCTAAGTCTGCAGTAGATCTTTTTTCCCAGTAGTGGAGAATGAGAAAAATATTACATACTGGCTGCACATATTTATTCTATTCAGGAAACTGCTAGCTACCTTTGGCTTCTGTCAGTGCCTAATTTCCACCAGAGCAGACAGTACATAATAGTGGGTTTTCAATCTCTTGCTTGTAGGAGAACTGATCTGTTATGAACTCGTGTGATTATATTGAAACAGTTGAGTAAACTGCAGATGCTTGACATATTGTATTATGGATCACAGTGCCAAAGGGTCTGGGAAGCAATCTGGCCTTTATATTGCTCTTGGAGAGAGTGCAACTCCCCCTTTGCCTACCTTTCTCACTACTACTTTCACCACTTAGGTGTCTCAGGAGACATTCAGATGACTTCGCATTTCTACATGAGTATTCGGAAACTGACTTTCCTCTTGTTTCCCTTTCTTGTTCCCATTTTTCACAGCACACATCCCCTACACAAGCGTCTTTGTTTCAACATGCTGCAAATAGACCATCCTTGTTGTCTCACAGGGCACTGCTCTACAGGACTGTAATACTGTCAGGATCTTTTTTCCTTTTTTCACACTTGGAAGTGAGCTCAGTGACGCATGATCTTATCCTTTAGTCACCTGTGATTCTGTCAGGAAGCGTATTGACATATTTGGTGAGAAAAGAAGTGCATTGCACCTCTTCCCCGGGAAATGTTCAGGCTGAGATGACTGGCTGTGCTTTCTTCTGTCCAGTGATAAATTCCCCAGTTCAGATGTCCTCTCTTTCTTTCCTCTAACTGCACTCACCTGTCATATTAGCCTGCAACTCTAAGCATACTCTAAAACCAGGTATGTCTTTAGCCATCATGCTGGGAATGAGAATATGCTCATAACACAAAACTACATGAATTTTAGGACTGCAGCTTGTAACATTCAAGATGAAGCACAAGGTGAAACCAGCACTGCCTGCACAAAGAATAAAAGTCTGTGAAGGAGTGTGGCTTGTAAGATAAATAATCTGTTGTGACTAATAGGAAAAGGTGGAGAGAGATGGTCCTTAATTACTCTTCCTGAAAGGAGCCACCTGTGGGTTGAGCACAGTGTGTTCCCATTAGAAAGCTATCACAGTGGGAGCAGGACACCTGCTCCACTGCTGTCTGGAACTAGATTGTCTGTCCTCTGCCAAGACCAAGACCTGAAACAGTATGGGGCAGCTGGGGACAGCAGAGGGATTTGAATCAAACTAGTTCCAGATGAAGCTGCGAGGTTAGACAAGGAGCACTAGCAGAGCAGCAAACAACAATCAATCACGAGCATTGGCAGAGTCTGCCGGAGCTGAGCTGTGCCCTCCACCATCCTTCAGGCTCCAAACCCCAGCGTGTCTTTCCAAGGGCTCGCAATTTCTTAACCTCTGGTGCCCATCAGTCTTTGTACTGTGGGCACGCTGGTGCTGTAGGTGGCAGCCAAGGCGGGGGAGGAGGTGCGAGCATGGCCATGATACAGTTTCATTAGTGTTAGCAGCAAAAAGAATTGAGAACCAGCATTAGGCATTTATGAATGTCAGCTTTGCTCTATCCAGGGAGTTGATTAATGTCCTAATTATCTCAACACAGCAGGATTCTTCTAGGATTCTCCCTCCTGCAGCTGAATAGCTTGCACATTATTTCAAGGTTTCCTGTTTAATACTAGAATTTAAAATTATATTTTTTCCTCTGTCAAAGAGGAGGGTAAAACCCAAAAATCCATGCTGAATACAGAAGATCCCTAAGAGATTCTCTATATGCATTATATAATTCTTCTAATTGTTCTGCCACTGAGGTCTAGGATGGATCTCAGAGGTTTTTCTGAAACAGTCACACTGCATTTTATCTCCTTTAAAAAACTGGGGGATTTTCCTTCCAAGGCTTTTTGCCAGTTTCCTCATATTCAAGCTTGAAGATATGAACAGTCTTTTATTTCCATAATTCCAGCATTGGAATTATACACCAAAAAGATTTAGCAAACATGGGAAGAAGTTTTTCTAGGTTTTATTTTCCTTCACATTGGCATGTGTGCTATTTAATTCTTAAAGTCTAGTTTCAACATTCACACTATTGTTTTGGATTACAAAGCTTTTTTCTAAAGCTTTCATTGCACTTTTCTGGGCATGGCACAGGAAACTACCAAAGCAAAGTTGTCCTTGAAGAGAAATTAATGCAATGTACCAGTCTGGATTACAGGAGTAATGAAAATATCTGATTTCACTTTTTAAGGAGGGTAGATTATTATTATATATTTTTGTTTGTTTTAAGGAACCCTGCTGTAAGCTTATCTTCATGATTAGTTTGGGGGTTTGTTTGTTTTCACTTACAATGGGATGAAGTTGGAGTCCAGATATCACATTTTTCTTTCTTGTAGATGAAGCTGTGCTTTACTGAGAACTGATTGTGACTGTAAACCTTCCACATGTCAGACTGGTTGGTCTAAATTATGTTCCTGAAAACAACTAAAGCAAATATGGAGCTCTTGAAATTTTTATTTATTTTCAATTTACAATAGTTTTCACTATATTTTTACTAGTGTTTTTCTAATTTGAGATTCAATACCCAAGCAATTCCTTCAATTAAAGAGAAATGCAACCCAAAACCCCAAAACAAAACCCACAAGTCCCCACAATTGTGGTGGCTAGTGGGTCTATTAACCAAGGAACCATTGGAGTCCCCTGGAGGGGAAGACCCTGACAGATATACTCCAGGTTAGAATGACAGAAATAGGCTGCTTCCAGGGGTCCTTGTTGTATTATGCTAATATACCCCAGTTCTGCTTCCCCCGGCTGGCCTGTTTGCCCTCATTCCTCAGCCACTCCCTCCCTAACCCTATAGGTTCCCATACCCTAGCCCTGCTGGTGCACTGCCCCCTGCCCCCAAATTATTGGTCCCTGATGCTCTCTCCACCCCTACCTCCCCCCATACTTAAACCTGGACCCTCCCATGATTTTTGTCCCTGGAACCCTTCATGTGTGGCTGGAATAAACCTTTCCGTGGAACCCCATACAAGGACTCTTCCTGCCTCTTTGCTGTTGAACCATCTTAGAAGCTCTCCAGTGTGTGTGTGCTTGGTGTGTAGCACCGACCAAGCAGCTTTCTTAGAGATGCTTTCAGAAGGTAGCAGCATCATACCACCCCACACCTGCTGCTACACACAACAAACAGAAAACCCCACAAACAAACAAAAAACCAAACCAAAACACACACATACACACACACACACACACACACACACACACACAAATCCTCCACAAAAAAAAAAACCAAAACGATAATAAAAAAATAACCAACAAAAACCCAAAAACTCCCCTCCAAAAAAAAAAAAAAGGCTACAGATGTTTTCCCCATGAAAAGGTGCAGAATTATAGTTCCTCATCTTAGGGTATTTGGCCTATGTTTTGTTCTGTAATCTTGTTTTACTGAGTACAGTAATCACATGTAGGATCAGTACAGTACAGTAATCACTTTAGAATTACTAATCATTGATCACAGCTAATCTTTTATAACTAATTTTGATGGAGTTTTCTGAATTACAACTTTAAAAATGTTTGACTGGTGAATTTTGGCTCCAACCTTGACTTTACTCTTCTGACAACAGACTGATTGGAGGTACCCAGAAAAGTATAACAGTAATTTGTGGAGCAGGTAATGGGATTATTGAAATACTTGCTGACAGCAAAATCAATCTAGATGTAGGTTCCTGGTTACTTTGGGGTG
Source organism: Vireo altiloquus (assembly GCA_013396875.1). Taxonomy (NCBI): domain Eukaryota; kingdom Metazoa; phylum Chordata; class Aves; order Passeriformes; family Vireonidae; genus Vireo; species Vireo altiloquus. The sequence continues at coordinate 49,381 of VZRF01005648.1, read as the reverse complement.
CCTGGATGGTCAGAGGCATCTGGTAACTGGAGTTTATCTCTCAGCTATTTCTCTTTTGGAGATAAAGACCTTTTCCTGTTCATAGAGATACCCTGAACACTTACAAAACCAGCCCCGTGTTTGGATTAGCGCCTCAAAAGTTTTCCCAATAAATCATAACTATCTCCTGTTTCATGGGGAATCTCAGTTTCCTCTAACACATCTTCAGTTTCACTGAGCTTTATGCCTTTCTCACTACTCATTCAATTTCTATCCCCCAAGTTATTTTTCATTTCTCAGTGTGGCACTGCTGATTAAGAGCTCCCCTGTGAATCCAGTGTAAAACCAGCCTGTCTTTATAACTCCTTCTTCAAACAGTCTTAAAATTATTCTTAAAAATTGCTAACAGTATTTGACATTACAACCAGCAACATTAAATACATGGAATTCATTCTTCTGTAGTTTATATGTTTATGGTGCAACAGAAACCATAATGCAATTTGATCTTATGATCGTTCCTGCCTATCCCTCACCATTTATTTGAAACAGAACAGCAGTCTATGTGCAATTATGTACAAAGCAGTACAAAGCAGTAAAAAGGAAAAAAAAAAGATCGCATTTTTAGCTCCAGCAGCTACATGGCATCATTACCAACAGCAAGAGTTTCCATTCAACGACACGGAAGATCCACTGAAAAGAATACATTGATGAAATTTAGACAGAGCTAAGACAAATATTGATTCGAGCAGACAGATTCAGGCTGCATCCATCAAAGGCATCCTGGATAGGACAAAGACATGATAGAGCAATTCACTGCAGAGAACCCTTCCAAAAAAGACTGGTAACAAAGCCACTGCCCTCAAGGCACAAGTAACAGACCATCATGAAGAGAATATAAAAAGCTTACAGAGCAGACACTGACCAAAACACTCAAAGTTAATGGCTCAGTTACAGCCTTGAAGATTGGGAGACGCTGAAAACTGACTTGCACAATTGCTTAGAACATAATCAGCATCAGGGCAGAAGCCTTTTTACAAGGTTTTGCCTTTATATAAATTTTCTCATTTAATAAGCTCTACATTAGGCTGAATTTATGGTCCCCCAAATCTCCCTAGCTCCCGGCCAAATCTCTTTCGGGTTATGAGGAGCACCTGGTTATTTTTTGCTGAAAATGTATTGTAATTCACCCTTTTGTCAAATCTAGAGGCCTCTGCAGCCCCCAATAATGTTCTAGTCCTTACCATGGCATTGGGTGATGCCAGTCGTAGGCTGAAGAGCAATGAAGAGATAATATGGGGATGAGACTGCTAGCTTAGTGCTGGGGAACTGGGCCAGAACAGGCATGCAAATATGTACATCATTAGCTAAACTGCTAATGGAAATATTCTTTGGCATGTGCTGGGAATTGTTTTGGAGCATTCAGATGGATCAAACTACAGACAGAGATTGCTCTAACCATTTATAGGCAACTGTCTTTCTTGCAGGCAGGAATTGGACACTGTTTAATTTACTAGTTTAGGAAGAGCCAGAGAAGGTTGGTAATGTTTAATTCACCCTGAATATTTGATGTTCTTTGTTGCTAACACATGATGGTAACTGGTGAGGCTTATCAGATTGTATCATGGATTAAATGTCTTTTCACCTGATAACAAAAACTACTTTTTGTGTTGAATTTAAAATGTCTTTTGTAGATGTTCCTAATGCTAATTAATACCTTCAATATTACTTTTCCCCTTCATGTAATAAGCTCATAATAGTTTTTATAAGCAATCTGTCATTTTAAAGGAATGTTTGGTACATAACTTGTGTATGGTGCCAGACATGATAATTCTGCATGTTGAATGCTGCAGAATCTCTTCACCATAGCAAAGAACCATATGAAATTTCATACCCAGTATAAGAAGATGAGAATTCCACCTCCCTTCAGCAGCTTGGTTGCCAGAAATTATAACTTATTTCAACAACAAAAAAAAAGTGTGTAGATAGATATTTTACAATTTAGTAGGACCTGCTGACATGATTAAAGTTTAGCAATGGGAACTAATATATTGCTGAACCAGGGCCTCAGGTGATGTGATGGGACTTCCTTGATTATATTGTGTCCCGTTCCCCTATAAAAGGGGGAACTGGGAGGGATTCTTTGATAGATTTTCTGACAAAAAATTAAGCACAAACACGGCAATATTATATCTGAAAACAGTTTATTAAATTAAAAGGGGAATAGAAAAGAGAGCAGGCAGGGAAAGAAACAGGAGACAGGGACAGCATTCCCACAAGGAATTCTGAGCGCTCTGTTGCCGTCAGCTCAGCAGGCAGAGCGTTCGAGCTGCGTAGTTCCCGTGGCAGGCTGGGCGCGATTTGCAAATAGCAGCAGGCTGCGTGTCCCTGCTTGGGGCAGAGAACAGGCTGCTGTGGGTACAGCCCTGCTCCTGGAGCAGCTCCGAGTTTTCAGAGTCGGGATGGCAGCAAGCGGCAGTGCCTGTGGCTCAGGGAACGTGGTTGGGCGTGAGCAGCAGTGGTGGGGGAGATCTTCATAGTGGTGAGTTAGTTCGCAGGAACGGTGAGACAGGGAAAAAGCAGGCATAGGCAGGACCACAAAGGCAGGAGCAGAAGGGGCCAAGCTGACTCTCCAAGCGGCCCAAAGCAAAAGAAAGAGAAATGGCTCCCGGTGTAGCAGCTAGCTGCTTTTATGTGCCCCCAAACTCTTCCTCCCCAGCTCGGCTTGGCGGGCATCTTTGGCAGACATTCAGGCACTTGCCTTCACCAGCAAGCATAGTGGGGCACGGGGCAGAGGGGAGCTGCTCACAGTCTCATCTCAGAAGTCTTCTCTGCCCTGATGAGCCACCAGGTGAAATCCCCCTGGGCACAGGGCAACACAGGTGTTCTACAAGAATTTTCTTCATCTCATTTGTGATTCATGTTGAGGCATATATATATTGGTCCCTCTCAATCTGTCTTTATGTATACAAATACTGTAGACTGTTCATGTCTTGTTTGCCCTACTTAACAAGCAGGAGAGGCTAAATTCCCATACTAGAGATATTTTGGTTTGATGTAACACAAACTTTATTACCTGAGATCTTGCAATAATTAAAATGTATATCAAATGTGCAAACAGGGTGGGTTTTTTTCTTTTTCCTCTAAATGCCTGAATTGGTTAAGCAATGTTTCTGTACTTTAATTAGACAGTAGAAATCTATGAGATTGCCTTCATTTGGCTTTCAGCTGTTTACTTTGCGTCAGTAAAATCCATACACTTTAAAGGAGATCTCAACTATAATTAAAAGTGTTATTGAACTAAACACAATTACCAATGTTTATCTCATTATGTAACGCTTTTGGCACAAAATGTGGAATTCAGACTTGCTTTCGCTTTGGCATTTTTGTTTTGCAGAGTTTAAAATAATGCCTGTAATTAAATCAGGTAATGAAAAATACTGCTGTCCGTCTTAGGGAAAATTTGGTGCCCCTTAAGTTCACATGTTTCAGCTACGCTCTAGATACTGAGGCATGTTGAATTCCAAAATGCACAGAACTGGGAAATTACACCCATAGATATTTTTCCCCAGTACACCTTCCACTGGAATTTGACATACGGAATTTTTATTTATTTGTACAGAAAGACAAAAAAAAAAAAAAAAAAGGGCAATTTTCTGGCTGCTAGAAATGTTTCACTGAATTTTGCAGTGCAAATTGATATATATAATATATTATCATGCATGAAGTTCTTTTCAGCTCCAGACAAAAAAGCTTAAATGACAAGCATTTAGGAACATACAGCAAGTAGAAGTCAGGCATCTGCTCAAGACTTTCTTTTTTCCTCTTGTACTTATAATGCCAAGAACTATAACAGACATTAGATAATACATAAAATACATTAAGTTTTCCTCTAAATTGACATTGCTTGATTTTCAAGCTAGTTTATTGTGTCTGCAATCTCCAGTGATCAAAATGGCTAAAATCCAGTGACACTTATCTAGCCAAGATCTTCTGTGGATACATCTTTTGGAGAGGATCACCCTAATGAGGACCTGCAAGCTTTAGTTTCCCTCAATCTCTTCTCCCCACTCTGTTCGAGTGCTCAGTGTTGTCCTACCTCACTCCAGCTTTCTCACTATTTGATTATAGCTCCCCTGTGTAGCTGGGATGTTACAGCAGCCAGAACAGCCCACACTGGGCTCTTTTCCCATGCAACAGGCTCATTGCACAGCAGCACTAGGTACAGGGAAAGTCAGGACTTAGGTAGACCAAAGATATTCCCCTATATAAGAGCATATATATATATATATATTGCATCCCCCTATATATAAGAGCATTTCAGTAGCCTCTTTGTCTTGTCACTTGGCAGAAAAAATCAAATGCATTTGCATTCAAGTAAGTTGTGAGATCTTGAGTCAGATTTAAGAAAGACACGCAGACTTGAGCCTTTCCTCATAAGAATTCTGGATTGCATTGCATGCCAGCACAAATATTGGCATCTAGCAAACTCTGTTCAGACATGAGAAAGTAAAAGGTAAATTTTTTCTCCCATATTTCTCAAAATTTTTACTTCTCTCAAGGCCATGCTAATTTTTTGTCCTTAGTTTGTAGTCCTGACAATGTTATGTACATCTTCACTGCCTTAACAGACCTAAGAGCTGGCTCTTAACGAGAGGCCCTTATGAAAGAAATGAACAGCTCTTACCTAGTTGTGCATAGTGCAGTAAAGGACTGGGGTTGAAAGATTGTGGAAGTAGATTTAAATTTTGATTAACTAAGCTCAAAACATTTCAAATTCAAGAAAAATGAAACAGTTGGGAGAAAGAAACAGTTTGAGAACAAAAGGTGGCCTCTAGGTCACTGGCAGTTATACGTACTGCAGAAAGTTTTCTCACTAGTTATGATGCCTTGTGATGATCGCGTAAAACAGAGACTAGGCAAGAATGAGAGAATAAAAGTAGGTATTTATTTGAAGGGCCTTCGAAGGTACACCCTGGGCAGCCAAAAAGCTACACCCAAGATGGACCCTGAGTCACAGGTTCTTTGCACTTTTATAAATTTGGTTCATTTGCATATCAGGGTTAATTCTCCAATTATAACTTAAGTTAATGATGTAATTACCCCAAGTTTTCCCTCCCTCTTCAGAGGCTTTTAGTTTACACATTTTGGGGCCTGGTGTCCTTGACAAGCAAACCTAGAGAGTTTGTTATGTCTAACCAGCATGAGAGAACAGTAGTTAATAGGCCACACAAGACTTCAGAGTTACACATTAGGCAGTACAAGATTTGAAAAATATAAAAGTTAAACCTAAGGCATCAGTTACTAAAACACTCCAAAAGAGGCTGTGCTAACAATGACACTTGGTTTCATAAGCCAATCACTGCATGAGAAAAAAACTGTTAGGAGAGAAACTGTTCTCAGCTCAAAGTCAGGAGTAGCCTTGAACTACGGTAGCTATAAAATAGATTGGTTGTGCTGGTTTTTTTTGACTAATTTATCTCCAGAGCTGTACAGACATGGGGAACTTTATTAAAGGACCTTTGTTAACACATCTCAAGTGCATAAGTAAATTGCTATTATGTTGTGTAAAAGGTGGACTGTCACAGTGAGCTGAAATCTTAGAGAAACATCCTCATCATTTCTCACTGTTATCTTATGTACTTCAGGTGTAAGCAATAGAAGAGCTCTCCAAATAAGGAAAAGATAGATCTGCAACTTGCAGGGATGGACAGTCCTAAATGGCAGATCTGAACTGCAGATACCAGGCAGAAAGTTCTGTATCTTACTCTGCGCTTCATCATCACAAAAGCTGAAGCAAGCTCAGAAGATTTTAATGCCATAAATATTTGTGTGTGTAGTTTCAAAACCATTTTTATCCCAAAATGCAGTAGTGGCAGTTCTTACCGTAGGAGTGTGTAGATACCATCTTCATGATCTGTCAAACCATCTTCAGATACAGTGCTTTCAGGCTCTTGGAGAAATGTGGAAAGTGTATTTTGGGGCTTGTGGGAGCTATCAAAACAGTGTATCACATTTGGAAATGCTTCTTGCTAGACCATCAATTCTATGTATTTACTTTCATATATAGCATTGGGAATTGGTTTGGATTTTTTTTTTTTGACATGGGATTTCTTGAGCAACTCTTTTGTTCACTAAAATTTTCATTTTTCCATTTTCAAGCATCTGTGTATTAATTGAGGTCATTGAACCCTTCTGCACAGACAATATGAGATTTTATACAAAGTATTTAATGTGAGGAAACAATCATATTTCTCGTATTTAATTGTTAATTAATAATATGAATTGGTAGGTGGACCCTGACCATCCCGTTTTTAGATCCAGTTTAGATGCACTGCTATTCAAAATGTGCTAAAGGCTCTTCTCTATTTGGTACTCATTATCCTGCCTGGTTTATGGTCCTGTGGTTACCACTAGTTGTTTATGAAGTATTTCATTATTGTCACATAAGACTTTAGAGTCTCTGAGGTTATTAATACAGCAATCACTCATTCCCTGTGAAAATGATACTTTAATAATCATCAAGAAATTTAGAATGGTGCACCTCTTTTGTGAGAAATGGATTTAAATAGTATTTGTACATGGAAAAAAATATACTCTACCTGATGTTAGGTAAACTGAAATAGAAGGTGGGAGTTTGTGATTTTATTTTTTAACCAGTAATTGAAATTACCATTAAGGCAACTTGTGAAGGTAAGTCAGGGACTTGTTCATACATCAGGGACATTTTTGACATCCATTTTTAAAGTAGATTTAGTACTTTGTTGAATAATTTGTTTCAGCTTATGGAATTCATGATATGTTGTACATATATGTGTGTGTGTACACATATATACACATGTTATACAAGAGTTCAGAGTGACTTCATCTTTTATGAGGATAAGTCTGATCATCCAAGCTGCCTTTCAGAGAAGACCTGTCATGAAGTGGAATTTGGAAAGGCAGGTTTTTCTAGCTGAAGTCTTTAAATTGTGGAGAATTAGAACTTACCTTACTTCTTCAAAGAAAATCCTGCCAGGAGAGCTGCGCCACTCTTGGACCTGCAGAGAAGGGTCCTGCCCAGATGCTTTAATGGTACCTACTGAAGAAAATAAACACCGAAGAAACTGTTTTACAAAGCTTTGAGCCCATACCTTTGCCATAAGGTAGTCCAGTTGCTAGGCAGTGCAAGTGTCCCTCGACACATCTCTCATCTGGGACACACATGGTGCTGGGCTCCTCAGCCTCAGCCTCAAGCTGCCATTCAGATTAAGGTTAGGGTTTAGAGAACCTCAGACCTACAGCTCCAGGGAGATTGGGCTGCAAAACGCATACCAAGGGGATCAAGGCGCTGTACAAACATTGCTCCCTCTACACCTTTCTCATTTGGTCATACATCATAACAGACATCTCTCCTCCAGCTGCCTCTGGGGTATGTGTTAGATTTAGAATTCAGAGAGCCACAGTCTATAGCTCAAGGTGCATTGTGGCTGGAAATGGAATGCCAAGGACGTTGATAGAAAGGGAATGCCAAGCACCAACATTGCTCCCTCCCAACTTTCCCATCTGGACCATCCATGGTGCTGGTGACCTCAGCCTCAGACCCCAGTTGACATTAGGTTTAGGGAGACCAACTGAGCCTACAGCTGCAGGGACCTGGGTGCTGCAAAAGGCATGCCATGTTTGGTTTTCTCCTTCTTCCTTTTACTATTCATCCTACTGTTGTTTTCATTCTCTTCAGACAGTCAGAAGCTTTCATGATTGCAGATTTTTTGTATTAAGCTGAGAGGACAGCTTTTCAAGACTGTCACATGCAGAGATAAGTAAACCTTGGAGACAGGATAGAAACTGAGGAAAAAGAAGTAATAATCATAAGCATTAAAACTATTATGTTTTTCAAACATGGCTTCTTCTTCACTTCCTTGCCCTGAAGTTTCACAGCCTGGGAGTAATTAAAGAAAGCAGACCCTGTGTTCTATTTCACCACTAACCAAGTTACAGAAAGGCAGGATTTGGAAGGAGGCCAGTACAAAAATGCTTTTACTGCTGGGGAAGAAAAAACCCTGGGCAGTTGCTATTAAGGAGAAATGGTTCCTAATAAGAGATTTCATAATGGGCTGGTTCCCTCAGCAACTTGCTGACTGCTTTCAACTTTCACTCGTCAGTGACAATAAAACATGAGTGGTGTTGAAATAAAGCTTCAAAATAGGACCACAGTTCTTTTCAGGAACAGAAGTAGCAGAAAAACAATAAAAGATTTAAATAAGGGGTGGGTAGTACTGTGTAACTAGAGACATAGTTTAACAACTGCAGTGAAGGTCAGGAACTGCTTCACAAAAAAAAAGAACCTGTGGAAAAGAGCTCTTCCCATATATATATATATATATATATATATAATATATGTACATTACAATTTTAATTAAAGACTACATCTTCACACCCATGTATTTATTTATTTCCTGCTATGCCAGATGTGGAACAATAGACATTTATCCTCAATTGGTTGTGGGAATAAAGGGCAAGTCCCTCAGGATGAAAAAGGAAAGTAAAAATTACCTCCCTCAAGACAGCTATCATCAAACTATAACCACTTTCTTATCAAGTTTGACCTTGGGAACCAGACAGATGTCTTCCATAGGACACAGGTTGCAATGCTCTTACTAGTAAGAATTTTTTTCATATATTCTCTCTACTCACAAAGCTTTAAAAACCTCTGTTTGTTGTGCAGAAACAAAAATCAGTATCTAGTCTGGAGAAAACAGTGTTTCAAAAATAATGAGCAACTTCGCTACATGGTCCATTCACCATGTTGCCATCTGACGGGCTGTGAGTCTCCTAGTTGGAACTGTGGCTTTAAAATGAGAATGTGGGATTTAGGATGCTTATCCACCTGTCCTGCCCAAAGGAAGCTTAATTACAAATTTACAGCTGTGTTCTATGAGATACTTGTTTTATTCAGCTTTTTAAATGTCTCAGAACTATGGCCCGGGAGCATGGCTTACAAAATGCAGCAACAGATTTCTGTTTATCCTGCTGGCTCCAAGATTTTTTAATGTATTGGGAATTAAGTTTAAAGGGTCTTTCTTCAATTAAACCTAGGCCTAAAGGCTGCTCAGTTGTCTTTGCAGCATCCAAGCAGAGTAGCCCAATGGTGGAATGGGCAATAATAGTAGAAAACCTACCTCTGTGACTTAGTATTTTCTGGTAGAGTGGGAACAGCAGAGATGGAGCAATCTGGGGCTTAATTTGTGCCCACAGCTAGAAGATTCCTGTTGGCAGAAGAGGGAGATAGAGGTCTCAGTGTTGACTGATTCACCTGGAAATTAAGCCACGTAAACTACTTGACATGCACAGTGTTAGACACGGGACTTGATATTTAGGACATTGATTATAATAGGAGGGAAAAAAAATCCTCAATCCGAAATAGATAGCCAATACAGACATATATATGTAAATTCTATATGCAGGATGCTGATATTGAAAAGCAATCTTTGCAGATTGTCAAGTCCTGTTAGACACATCAGTGTGACTCTGTAAAAAAACTGTGTTTGCAAAGATATTTTCAAAAATATTCACTTTCTCCTTTTTTTTTCTTTTTTCCGTCTTGAAAGCACTAAGAAGACCATGACAAACACTGACATACTACAGTCATTGACAAGGTTGATATGCGTGCTTCCTGCTGAAAGTGCAATATCCTAATTCAGCCAGATCAAGCCATAGACCCTAGAAACGACAATAGAGGTTTATTTTGTTATTCGGACATTAGCAGTCAAGAAGTTTACTGCACAAGCCAGATAGTGTCTCTGACACTGAAGAAGTTTTGGTGTAGATGCAGGTCTTCCTTGCTAGCCAATGAATTTTGTATATGTGTCCACCTTGACTCTTCAGATATCAGAAGCAGGAAGAATTACCAGGGAAATATTTACCTACTGTGTACAAGTTAGTACTAGTTGCTGAGGAAATGACAGCATTCACCACATCTGGCCAGCTACCTGTGGTGTCTTTTATCTCTTCTTACAACTCAAATTAGATTCCTTTTCATTCACCAGAGTATTCTTAACCTACTTCATCCTGCAAATTGCTAAAGGCCTTGACTTAAGTGCAAAAGAGCAATCAAGTTCTTAAATGTTGAAAGTTGTCCAGAAGTCTCAGTAGAAGTCTAGAAAGCAGAGAAAAGAATCTGTTACATAGGAAAAACATAATCATGCGTGTCTGATTAGTAATTTTAGTAGAAGCATTGAATCTACCAGGATAGCTATTAAATTTTTCTCTAAAATGTTTAAACTAGTCTTGTACTGTACGATCTTCTAGGATCTGAAATATGACAGATTTTTATTTAACAAGTACTTTTAGATTCAACACAGCAGAATTAGATATGGTTTTAAAATTCTGTAACAGTATAAGTTTGTCTGTTTATTCCCAACAACTCTGTATTTATTTTTGTTTTATATGATAAAAAATTATCTGTTACACTTCTACAAGTAAAATAGTTGTATGTATTAATAATTTGTTTTGAAAGATAAGCCATTGTCAAGGAGTTCCTTTACTTTTAAAGATATCATCTTGGGTCTGGTTTACAAATAAGCTGTACATAACATAACCTGTTTAAATCATCTGTTGGAATTCCTATAGGATATACCTGTCTGAATTTTTATATTTAACGGGAACTGAAGGAGGTACACTGCATGGATATTAGACATGTTCAGATCTTTTGTTTCTTCACTATATTTCACACTGATTGCTATAGATTGTGAGNTTTTTTTTTTAAATTCTCAAAGTATCTGTTTCTCCTAAAATATACTGCTTCATTCTACATTTACATTGCCATAATTTTGATCTCATACTTGGCCTTTTAGCTACTGACACAAGGCTTCTGGGGAGAAGACATGGGGTCCTGGGCAGAATAAGGGAGCCCTATGGGAGGAGGGCAAAGGAAAGGAGGGCCTGGATTCCACAGGATCCTGACGATATCTTCTGGTACGGTTTAGGAAGCTCTGTATTTTTAGCTTCCATTGAAGCCTTATGGACAAATCTTGAGTTTATTCCTGAAAATTTTCAGAGGCTGCTTGTGTTTGATTCATCTTTGTTGTTTCTCTCTGCTCCATAAAAATATCTGAACAGCTGTCATGCTGTGTTTTAATGTCAGTAAGGAGAATTGACCTAGAATTCCATAGTTTCTTTTGTTTTATACACAGGCTTTATGCACAGGTACTTTTCATGTGAAGAGCAAGTGGCCATTGAAGCCCCCTGGGTAAGACTTTCAGCTGAGGATGTCAGCAGCCATACCTGGAAGGAAGAGAGACAGAGCAAACTCTATCTCCCTTCCCTTCCCTTCCAAAACCACTCAACTCTTCTGGAAGGAAAGTTCATCAGCCCACAGCCAGAAATGATGTGACAGAGGATCGTGGCAGCTTTGGCCATAGATGATGGAGAACCCTTGGGTGTCCCAATGGCCTCAAGGTGCTAGGGCAGTGGGAAGTCATTCTGCAGCCATTCTGTCAGGAGCATCCATGGCTTCTAGCCAATAGGAGAAGAAATCCATCACCAGAGCTCATAGACCTTCAGGACATAGATCTTCAAGACCAGAGGGCTGAGTGACTAAAGGCCCGTTTTTGGCAAAGTAAAAGGATTTTTAGGTGGATGTTCAGAAAAAATGAAACAGATCATTCCCTGATGCAGGGTCCTTTGTGCTCATTTTAAAACCTACAGACACTGATTAATAGCTGTAATATCCTATTGTGTTACAGGATATGTGTTACTGCACCCTAAACCTGAGGTTTAAGCCGAGATAAAAAAATTGTACTAATTCAATTTACTTTTTTTGTTCTTAGTGTTATTTTTGATATCATTCCAGTCTATTTTAAAAGAGGGAACTTGAGTTTTTAGTCTTGAGAGAACTCTCTTGGTGTGGAAATGATTGAATTTTTCATAGACTGGGAAAGACAATTTTCAATGCCTATATGAAAAATTTAGTTCACATAAAACATATCAAGCTCCAAGTATTCAGCATTTGCAAGCCAGATCCCCTAATGAACAGAATGATTGAACAAAATGAGAGTAGGGTTTTCTTTACAGCTTGGTTATATTTGCCTTCTTGTTTTTCAATCCTTACTGTAAATTGACTTATATTTGCAATATTTTCTCTAAAACTAGGATTATACAGGTCTGAGTATTTGTTTTATTTTAAATAAACCAAGATTCTTAGGTATGAAATTGTTCTTTAGGATACTGTCTATTCAATTGCATGATCTGCTGTCTTAGCCGACCTAGGGAAGCAATTGCTCTTTTCAGTATGAATTCAGCTTCATAACATAGGCAGGAACTTTTCCTTATCCATATTTCAGTACTTGCCAGAAGTGTGATAGATATGTTACAACTAGAAAAAGGAACAATTCCTGAAGTTAAAATCTTACAGTATTGTTCATTTTGCTGGAGACAGGGTACAGCATTTTTCATTAGCTGTAATGTTGCCTCTTCCTTTAACATAAAGGAAGATAGCATAGTGGCTATCCCTCCTTTCACCTTAGATGAACCTTGCTGATTGATACATTGGCTCATAAATTGGCCATTTTTTTGATAATTCTGTAATTGCTTCCATGTGATGTTTTCTTTTGTAAAAATGCTATTGTTGCTCTTTGCTGCTGGTATCTAACAATCCTTGTAACACTACGAAGGAATGTATATCTGCCAAGACACAATAAAGAAGATGTCAAATGGTAATTTGCTACACCAGCTGCACACCCATCCTGCATAGTTTAACACATTGCCAACTACCTAGCCAGCACCAGAAATCTTTATCTTTAAACAGCTGACACTTCATTCACTTTCATTAATTTCTCAGGCTTAGATATACTCAGCTTTGTTCATAATCTTGGACAGAAAAATAGTGGTTATATTTTAAAGATATTTTCAACCATCCTTTAACCAAAGATTTTTTTTTGGCATCTTGTAGTGTCATGCCAAAGTGAAAGGACCTGTACCGTAACTAAGCAAATGTTTCATCTCAAATAATCAGAGAGATTTAAAGCAGACTCGCTTCTCAAAATTATTTAGTGGTGGTATTCATAAATAATATTTAAAATGTTTAGTTGCCTAAGTGGAAAGATTAGGTAAGTTTATTGTCAGTAAGTACAGTAATGTGAAATAATACAAATGTATACTTTGTGTCAAGTTTAAAGTGACTGTGGGCGAGCTAAAAAAACTGAAAACTTCTTTTATTGCTGTTGAAACATTATATAACAATGGATTTTAATATTTGTTTATCTCTTTCTCTTTTTTTGAAGTATGCACATAAGTATTGTGTAAGATATAAGAGCCTATATATAGTAAACTGCAGATTATTTATTATGCCAAAGTCATATTTGTTCATACAGCCTGAACTTAAATAAATTGTCAAAAAGACATCCAGTACTTGATGCTTTTTATTAACCAAAACATATTTTCATTTTATTTCAGGCCCCTGCTTCTGTAAATGGATATTAATACGTCTATATGAATATAATCACCGAACTACTCTACACTGTTTTATTTCTCTACTATCTATACACATAATACTTTTGAGTCACAATATAACAGTTCAAATTGTCTTCAGTATTCAACAAAACTTAAAAGAAAACTTACATAAGGCTAAAATTTCACTTAATGAGTGACTATGAAATGATCACATGATCAAATTAAAGTGATTCCACTAGTGTAAATGATAGTTTACAGCTGGTAGGAAGACGACCCTATGAAAGCATGTGCTTTATCTACCTTTTCCTCTGAACCATTATCAAAGATTTGTCTTTAATGTTTCTTATCCCCTTAATGTAGAATTTGGGCCCTCGATATAAGTAAATAAAAACCTAAAGCAGGCTTTGTGTCAGGCTCTGAATGCACCCAGAGGAGGGCAGTCTGCCTGTGGAGCACTCTCTGTAAGCTGGCTCTCTTCTTGCTCACAAATTCTTGCAGATTGCCAGGGAATGGATAAGTGACTGCAAGGCGTCACCTTCAGGCTCAGCATTTGGGGGGGAAGACAAAGCTGTGGGTAGCCTTACCAGAAGCAGAACAATGCTGCTGAGTTATGAGGAAGAGAACAATGGGATTCATGGAAAGGCTCAAGCAATTTGACTCTACGTGACAGAGAAGAGAACACTGCAGAGCCTAGAAAAACAGGCTTGCTCTATTGCTTTCTAAATTTAATATGAGCACCTCGGTGTCAAAAACTTGGTTTTTAAATTAAAAATGGGTACCTTTGTGCCAAAAAAATCTCAGGAATATCTTATGTAAAATAAAACTGTTTGTTTTTATCTGACAGTTTTTTGTCTAATAGGATGTAATTCATCTCTTCTTTTAAATGGATGTCTTTGGTATTCTGAATGTAATTATACCATAAATATCTCAAAATAAGGGGAGAGGGTAAAATCAAGATGAAGCTTCAGAAAGTTTTGCAGTTTTGTTGCTAGTTCCTAGTTGATGGCATTTAGAAATTTTTCCTTTTTTAAAATTTATTGTTAATGCAAATACTGATTTGAAAGTCGAGAACAAATGTAAGATATTTCCCACTAGTAGATGTGGTAAGCAGAACCATGGAAACTTATTTAAATATTAAACAGTGTTTCATTGGATAATTTTTTTTTTTAACAAATAAACATGTTTTGGTCTAATATTCCAAGTGCAAATGGAATATATATATATATACATTTAATATACCTCCTATTATGGTTTTCAAACAGGCACTAGCTAGTGACTTAGTTCTTTTAATGAGTTATACTGAGGATTTCTCTGCTTTTTGTGTAAGTCTCCACTTCTTTTGGAGTTCTGATACTTTATAAATAATTATGAACTAGCTTAAAATTGTGTTATAAAGTTTGTCTTACAAAATATATAAAATTAGATAAAATTAGATAAACCTCCCTGATTTTATAGAAATCATCAACTTAAAAATATTCTATGAAAGAAACCAAACATTGCACAGAAATTTCAGGGGACTATTCTGTAATGATCTCCCCTTTCTTGTAGGTTATACTGCACTATCCATTTTCTCAGTTTAAAGTCATGTCACGGGGAAAATGGACATATTATGAAAATTAAACAAAGCACCTCTTTATTAGCTCTTCCTGGGGATGATTTCAATTGTACCTTTGAGTTAGATAAATGTTACATGAAGTAAACTTCTTCTATCAGAATTAAAATCTCTTTTGTAATAATTTTATTATATCTTCATCCAATATTATTCCTAAAATCATTTACCATAAAAGAGTTTTATTCCAAGTGCCTGAATGCAGTTACAATTTGCAGTTTGCTGTTTTTCAGTAAATCTTATCCCTCAGGTTTTCATACAAATTGAAAAATGAGATGCTGATCTCAAGATAGGATTCGTATTTTTCACAAAGCTTTGGAAAGTAAGTGAACTTAGAATTCCCAATCTCTAAGAATTTCATCAATAGCAGTTTGAAAAGAAAGGTGGGAAGATGTCTGGGAGTGCAGATTTTCTAGCTAATTTTCTTAATTGACTGCAGTAGGACAAGGTTTTCTCTAAACATGACAGCTTTCTGTTGTTTTTGTAAAGTTTTTGGGTTTTTTATCTTCTTCTTCTTAACTACTTTTCCCCCTTATTTTTAATTTTTTTCCAAATGAATAATAACCATAAAACCTGCTAAATTAGGTCCATATTTTCCATGTATTTTTTTGGCTTGGAGAATATAACTGTCTTTCCAACAGGGTTTTTATGTCAAGTAAACTGTCTAATCAGTCAGTATAAGACAATGCCATGGTACAATTTCAGTATGTTAAAATGATCTTTAACACATTTAAAGAACTTACTCAAGAGAATTATGGCCAAATGATGTGTTTAAACACTGTTGCCAGAGATTAATAGATTTCCATCTCTAGTTAAGGGAAAAGACCAGGAGACATGCCAGAAGTCATCAGTCATGGTTATTATCAGTAGTTTCCCTTTGTGTTGCTAGAGGTAGGAGGCAGAGGAGATAACATGATAACATTGAAGTGAATCATGACGGTAGACTTTTCTTTCTTTTCTTTCTTTTCTTTCTTTTCTTTCTTTTTTCTTTTCTTTCTTTTCTTTCTTTTCTTTCTTTTCTTTTTTTTCTTTTCTTTTTTTTTTCAACCTGAAATCTGTAGGATCCCTAAAAAAAGGTACCAAAACCCCAGGTGAGTCTTTATTCCCTGAAAGGTTCAAGGAGGTAAAGGAGAGAAAAATACAGTTAAGGTTTTAGGAGTGTGAGGTTAATGTCAAAAAGAAGAAATATCTCTTTAGAAGCAGAAGAAGCAGGTGTGAGTCTTGGGGGCCAGGGCAACTCAGTATGGTATGCCCATCTTTGTGCAGCCTCCGTAGGATGCCTAAGGAAAGCGCATCAAATGAAGGTCCCACAGCTGTCCAGAAGCTCGCAGCTGACCTCCCAGGTGGGCCAGGGCTTCTGAGTGGGAGACCAAGGGAGAGCAAGAAGTGTGTTTGACACCTCTGTGTAAAAAAGCACAGTATCGCAGGAGTGGTTCCAAAAAGTTTTTACAGCCATTGCCAGGAGGGAGAGATACAAGAGGAGCTTGTAACAGGTGAGAGGAATTTGCCCTGTGATGGCTTTATTGTACAAAGACAATCCCAAAAAGGAGGCGAGAAATAGGTTGGCTATTTCTTCTGTGATTGATATATATTTTTGAGAATAAAAATAAAAATCTCATATTCCAAAACAGCTTGCAGTAATCTCGTTAAATAATCCCTACAAGTAGATAGTTCCTCCAAGTTACTAGTGTGGATGGCTATACTTCATTAAATGAAACCTAGTAGTGAAGGGTTGATTTTTTTCTCTTTATTTTGGGCTCCTGAATATGAGTCTATTCTCCCAAACTGTGATTTTTTAAGATATAGACACAAACTTTGCAATATAATATTATAATTATTATTACTATTATTATGAAGTTGCACAGAATAAGGCTTCTTATGATATATATCTGTTAGCCCTCTGCTCTCTGACTCTGCGTCAGAGAACTTGTGTGTAGTAAGAACAATGTATCACTCCAAAGTCTGGGACAAGGTTTTCCGTTGTATTTCTCTGACTAATACCTGAGGTTAAAAATAAAGAGCCTCATGATCATCCTCCTGTCATGACAGCTCTGATGGCATTTTTTACAGAATACTTTATCTTCATTGCTCTTCAAGACTGTAGAGTGGGAATATTTGATTGTGTGTAATTGCCTGGAAACTTGAGTTTGACTTCTCTCACTTACCTGAAGAAATTCATTAGATGTTTTACACTGACCTTTATAGTTTCCCATCAAGAAATGGATTGCATTCATTAATGTTTTGTGTCTTCAGAGACTCTAAATTGTTGTTTTAAACATATTTTAGGAGCAGACTGATAGAATAAATCTTCTCTTGCCCTTCTATTATCAAAAACCTTCAGAAGAGAAATAAAAGAATGGCATGAAATGCCATTAATGAGGTTTGTTGACAGTTTAGCATTAAGAATAGAGAGAGATATCTGTTCCTGAGCATGAACTGTAGAATGCAGAAAATTAATTTTTTAATTAATTACCTATATTTGAAAGGTTGGCATAAAACCATTCATCCCTATGTATTGTTTGGAGGTTGTAAATGACTAAAATGTTCTGTAGGTTGTAAATAAAGGTCTCATTCAAAACTCTGAATTTTTCTCAAATGTGATAATGATGTCTCTGAGGGGAGAAGGTTCAATTTCCCTTCAGAAATGCTAACAAAAATACATATATGTATATTCATTATGTTTTTCATTCACCACTGACTTAGAATTCCGTATATATGGTGCAAAATATAATTTTTTCCAAATACCATTTTATATATTTAGTTTATTTTACTCTCTCAAGGTAAAGGACAGAGTAGACTTACAGTGGAGTTTAGCTGAGTGAATATAGTCTGCAGAGATCTAGGGAGATATCCTGCTTTCCCAGAAAATTTTTGGAGTTTGTAACATGTTTGATCAAAATGAGTAGTTAGAGCATAGCAATTATTTGCCCTCTTTGAATCTTAAAAGTATTTCCCTCCTGCAGGTGTTTTCATTTTGCATGGCAAATTCCATTGATTAAATAATCTCCATTGGACTCTTGTATTTTCTGGTTAGCTTCAGAAATTCCTAATGTGTAGTCTTATTTACTACACACCATTTTTCTTCCTTTTACTTTTCATTTTTTTCTTTTTTTTTTAAAGGAGTTTATATGCTTTAGTTAAAACTATGAAAGAAAAAAAGAGTAATTTTCCTTTCAAATTAGTATTCCTTATCCAGCTGGACTGCATTTATTTTTTTAATAATTGCTCTGATTCCTAGTTTTGAAACGCCTTACTTGAGATATATTTGTATGTATATTACAAAGGAGCTACGAAAGAAAATCTACTCCCTATAAAAAGCCCTGCTTACACAACTTCAGGTTACATGCCAAAGAATCTGGCCATTCCAACAAATAGTTTACCTGTGAAAGTTCAAACCCCATCAGTTCTCAAAGCTTTCTCCAACAAGTGCAGTATACAAATTTTACTGAGTACCAAGTTAAGAAAATTTGTTAACATTATAATGCTTCCCATCTAAATAATCAGACCATGATAGAAGTGAAGTGAGCATGCTGATGATGGAATGTAAAAATTAGGATATATGGCCTCGGGGCAACTGGAAAGCTTCCAGGATACATGTCTGGTGTTCTGCTTGTTGTCAAATAGACTCCAACATCTGATGTTCAGCTGCATCTTATCCCCAGCTGTCTCCCTCTCCCTTTTTCCTCTCTCCCAGCTCGCTCTTTCTTTGACTCCCTCTCCCTATCCCCAGTTCCCTCCCCCTCTACTTCTTCCTGTCTTTCTCATTCTTTTTCCTTAGGAGCACTTAATACATTCACATTGTATATATTTGAATTGTATAACACTTGGAATTAGGAATTAGAGGGTTAGAAATTACTTGGAGGAATTTGAGTAAAAGAAGCATAGAAATAATTGGGTAACAATAAAAAAAAAGAGATATTAAAATATTTAGTAATTGAATATCATTGCACTTGGGGTTTTTTTCCCCACAATGAGGGTTAAAGAGATTATTCAGAAATGTGGGGAGTGAAAGCAAAGGATTAGAGGTAAAAAAATCTTAAGATATTATGAGAGAGATACTTATTGGTTGGCTTAACATACTTTTTATCAGTCATAGTGCTGTTATGATAAGCAGGGAAGAAAGAGGGAGAGAGTGAGATATTTTCCTTCACAATGCAAATGAACACCACAGTCAGGTGTCTGCTCTGAGCTGCTTTCTGGAGAACCCCTTCTCCTTCCCTGATTCCACAGAGCACCTCATGAACTTCACTCTCCATCTGAGTTTGGTGCCTAAACTGATGTCTAAAGATGCATGTTGGAATTATTTCTTCACCAGGAAGCCACCAAGAATACAGAAGATATGAAAACAATGAAAATCTATGCCTGTTCTCAAAACATGGGATTAAAAAAATATAATTGGTACCCTCCATCAGTTTTTGTGTATATATGAATTTTACACTCCTACCATTGATGTAGATGAACACTTCAAAAATAATACATGAAGTTAATGTAATTTTGTTATTTTGGCTAGTAACTATCCAATATGTATTGCTAGCTTTTAGGGGCAAAACTATTTACTCCTTGTTCTGTTGCATTGCTAAGTAGGGAGTGGTAACACAGTTGGAGCTTGGGGACCTGGCGGGCCATCAATTGTTTGGTGGTGAGCAAGAGTTTTCAATTGTGTCATTTGTTTTTCTCGGGTTTTATTTATCCATCTTTGTTTTTTTCCTTTTCCTTGAAATATTACTATCATTATTATTATTATTATCAAAATACTAAAATTCTTATCTCAGCCCATGAGTTTCTCAGTTTTACCATTTCAATTCTCTTCCCCCATCCCAGTGAGAAGGCTTGAGTAATGTGAGTGGCTGTGTGGTGTTTAGGTGCCAGTTCAGGTTAAACCATGGAAAAAGCAATCTGCAATCAGCACTATGCAAAAGGAAAAGTTATGCTTACTGGTTTTCTAGGCATGATGATGCAGTGGAAAAGAAGGCTGAAAAAGTGAGAAAACATATTTATAGTAAGTAGGTTCAGCTACAAATAAAACAATTTTTGAATCATACAAGTCTTTGTGGAAAGCTACATGAGTTTTTTCATTCATCATAGTTACTACAGAGGTTCCTCAGACATCTCCATGTAGTGGTTTAATTCACTCATTTACCTTTGTGAGATAAAGGATTTGGAGAAATGCAAAGCACGCCTAAAACTTTAAAGAATATAAGAAAGTTTTATTAACAGAAAAGAGTCAGAATAAACCTTCGGAACACTTCTCCTGCCCCCAACCTCTTTTTCCCTTTCTCACACCAATGTACAGAAACAAAACTTGGAATTTTCAGTCAGTTTACCACCTCTACAATAATCTTTCTTCAGTTCACTTAGGGAGAGGAGTCTCTCTTGCCATGACATGCAGACTTCTCCACAAGAAACAATTCTCGCGTGGCTTCAATGTCACAGCGAATCAGCCACCCAGGAATGGAATCTGATCGCAATGTGGAAGTCCCTTCCCTTGACTTACAGCTTTTCCCACAACTGTTTTCAAGGGCTCAATCTTAGCTAATGGGGTATCATTTTAAGGACGAGCTGTTCAGAAGCAAAGGTTCTCTTTATCTGCCTGATCACCCCAGAAATTATCATCATCATTTCTGGGAACAGAGATCTTCTCTGGGGGCAAGAATCTTCATCGCTCATCTCTCTCTGTTCAAGCTTCTCATTAGAGCACAGCTACTTCAACATTTACTTATTTCAGCACAGGTGCCTTTGCTCATGATTGCAGTTTGAAAGCTCCACCTGCCATGCTTTTTATGAAATTACAGGGTGTCTTGGGGTATTCTGGTGATTCACAGTCCATCACTATAGCCTTACAAAAGAATTTCAGCTTCTAGGTTTGAACCATCTCCTCATTCTCCTCTCTCCGGGCTTCAGCTCCTCCTTTTTCACCGACTTTGGTGTCTCTACGGTGTTTCTTTAATTGCCTTCACCTTTTCCTTCCTTTTGACTCGGGGGAGGATTGCTGTTGTAGGTTTTCATCTGTTCTGAGGAATCGGCACCGAAAGAATTACCCATACCCGCTCAGGCGATCTCTGCCGGGCGGCGGCCCCACATGAACCTGGGCCGCGCAGCTCCCGCCGGCTCCGGGCTGGTTTGTCTCCCGCCCGGCCCGGCCCCACCGAGCTCCTCCGAACCGGGGCGGGGGAACAACTCCGCCGGGCCGCGATGGAGCAGGGCTGGGCCTGGTCCCGCCGGGCGGCGGCCGGAGCTCTGCGGTGTGGAATTTCATTATCAGTGGCCGCTGTGGGAGCGGGGCAGGTGGAACTCAGCAGCGGCAGAATTTCAGCTGAGCCGCGCCCCGGGCCTGCTCGGCACCGCCGGGACGCGCGGTCAGGCCCGGCCCAACCCCCAGTTACCTTCCCAAGCATCCGGAAGCAAGAGAGAGTTTTCCCGCCCTTTTTTAGTTCTTAAATGTGTTCACAGAGGCGTGTCTAGCTGTCTTAAGTGGCTAACAGAGTTGCCAGTATTCAAAATAGCCAGTTGATTGGGTTTTGTTGGGTCTAGAGGAAGCTGTCAGCTCCTTGCGGAAGAATCACTACCATGACTGATAGATTTTCTCCTTAACTAAAAAACCAAGCTGTGCCAAACCACGACAAATTATAAATTATGGCATGTTATGATTAGGAAAAAAAGAGTGACTACAAGTGAGAAAGTAAGGAAAGGAAAATTGGTTTTCCTGCTTTTACATGAAATTTTCAGAAATTCATGGTTTTTGTGTTCTAAAAGGTATTGACCGGACTTTGGATATGGAGTGTGTTGAGAAGATATTGTGAAATATAAATATCATGGCACAATGAACAAAACCAAAAAAAAAAATAGTAGCAAGATTGAATTGAGAGGCTGACACATTGAAATGGAAAGAGACTCCATGTCATCATTGCTTGTCTCTAGCATTTTATCTGAAGCAACTCTTGAGGGATCAAGGATGAATTGAGTCTTTCTGATATTTTTGCTTTGTATCCAGCATTGTCTGTGACATGCACAGGTACAAATTACAGAAGAACTACATGTTTTATCATATTGCTGTTGTTAAGAGCATATCAGAGGAAGAGATTTCCAAAAGAACTTTGTCACGTCTTGTTTGGGGTACTTTAGATCTATGGAATATCATAATTTTATTTTTAAAATATTAATTTTAAAATTAGTTATTTTCTGAAACTCTTCTGTCTTTGTGGGTTTGTTATTTTTTTCATCTTTCTTTCAGCATTCTTTCCAGGACTCACTTTATCCTTAAAAAAAAACTGCATAATTTATTTACTGTGAGGACTACTGTAAACAGATTGATATTTTCCCATCAGAGCTTATTTTTTGAAAAACAACACTTTCATTGGCCTCAGATTAGTCTAACTTTTTTCTATATTTTTGCATAAAATTAAAAGCTTTCTGTTTTAGTTTAATTATTCTATAGAGATTATAGAATAATTACAGCTTTTATCAGTCATTAGTGGCCGTTTTCTTGTATCAGTGACTACTCTCTGCGTGCAAATTGATGAAATGGAAGCACAGTGCAAATCTACTTTGAGAAGCTGGGGTGGGGTTCTTTTAGGAGTTTGGGCTCTAATTTAAATGATGTTTCTTTTTTACTGTCAAATAAATGGAGTTCCTCTGCACTGTACTGGCGGTAGCAGCAAAGCCACAATCCAAAATATATTTGGAATTAAGAGGATTGTGTATTTTTCCAAGAGAATAATTCTTAGGCTTACAACAAATACCAATAATCTGTAAAAGAACACAAGTCATGTTTCTTGTTTCCAGCTCCACTGAAATGTATGCTTGAAAATAAGTTACTGTTATTCAAAAAAAATATGAATTAAACTCTCAGTTTGTGAATATATAAAATTGACTTTTTCTAGTCAATTGAACCACTTACATATGCATATTTTTCCATAATCTGTTAGTGATACAAATACGTGTTTGCTTCTTTCATTACTTCAGAAAAGTGGGTGAATAAAAATATGGTTTGTACCAGTTCATGGATTACCAGAAGCTGCTGATTTAATTCCTTCCTTCTTGGTATGTTGAATTATCCAACAATAAGGCACTTTGAATTAGAATTCTAGCTTCAGATTTTGGAGCCAGCTTTATTTATTTTTCATGTATACACAAAACATAATGTCAGGATTTGACATTATTGAAACACAATCAATATGTAACTCTTCATTAACATTTTAATTGGAATTTTAAAAGGCAAAACAACTATTTCAAAGTTCCATTTTTTGCACAGTTCAGTAGTGTTGATTCTCAATACCTTTGTACAAAAGCCTTCTTCTAGAACTTCAGGTAGGATCAGCTTTATAGAATTGTTTTCTCTCTTCTTTCTTTCCCAGATTGTCATTTCAGACTCATTTGTAGTCTTTCTGATTTTTATTTGATAGAGATTTTTCTTTTTTTGACATCGTTCATATTAAACTTCCTACTCGTTTATCCCTGAAATATATATTTTGTTCATTTTTTGAAGGATTTTTAGAGGGAAAAAGTCAGTGTTCTGATATAATAGTTTAGTTACTCAGATGGTTTTTCAGAACAAATGGCAGAATTTGGTTTCATTTAATGTAGAACTTCCATTCCTAGGCAAGGTAATTCATACCGAGAACAAAACAGTCTTTTATTTATATGTGTGTAGTGGACTTTTGGAAAAGTTTCTTGTGCTTGTATACATGTAAACTCACAAGGACACTTTCAAGATTTAGTGGTAATCATACAAGAGTCGGTGATAAAAAAATACATTCCAAAAACACACATTTTTTCCAACCCTGTAAACCTATTTATAGGTTTCAACAAAGATTTCAAAAGCATCCTATCTTGATCAAGATGTCTTTTCAGACAACATCAATAAATAACAATATTCACCAACCTCTTTCTTTTCGTATACCATGGCAGCTATAATATTATATATATTATAGATATTTAAAATAAATTTTTCCTTGAAATTGTCATTCCCATTTTTTTTGCATGTTTAGACACAAATATCACTCAATTTGAAAACTTTTATTTTAAATATGGTTTATAATCCAATGCACAAATTTAAGTTGTTTGCTAGTTCATTTCCATTGACATATATTTAATTAGGAGAAATCTTGTAATATTCAGCTTCTAAATGATGAGAAATTTTCAAATTCTGTAACATTGTCTTTGCAACATGGAAATGAATTGTGATTGTAAAAACTTAGAAGATGGCAGAACAATGGCCTACAATGCATAGCACTTAAGTTTCAAGTTAGACCACAGGCCTGATTTAAGTAATTCTGTAAAGTTGAGATTAAATGATAGAAGCAAATCTGTTCTATAAATCTGCCTGTTTCAGTAGAAGCAATATGCACTGTGCCTGCTTAATCATGTATATTTACTTGCACCTGTACAGCTTTTTTGAGAAAGGGGAAAAAAAGGTTTTAACTGCAAATGTCCCACTTTTTCCCCTCCTCCTGTATACTAAGTTTGTATCAGGTTTATAGCTCGCATAGATGAGCTTCAAAAGAGTCATGCTGGGGAAACACTGTGACTATGTGCCTTGTTCCCTCCCCACACCTCCAATCTCTACATAACCTCTTCCAGCGTACCTGGAAGATTGCCTGCATCAAGGATGTCATTCCTTCCCCTTTGAAGGAGGCCTATGATCAAGGTATACATCCTGCACCGTACACAGTGATACAATGGGGTTATAATAAAGTTGAATACTAACTGATAAAGATATTCTGTACAATAATGAAGTGTTTGATTTCTTTCCATTCTCATATGCTCTCTCCCCCATTCCAGCCCTGCAAGGTATCAATAGGGTTTTTACTTCCTTTCAGTTCCTGCCTAAGTGGCTGACGAGTCTCAGCCTGCAAAGTCATTTTTCCGTTGCTGATGGTGGTTAGTGAAGGAATGTTAGACATGTTCAGTCTTTCAGATGGATGGGAAAAGGGAAAAAAGCTGATGGTCTCAGGTCTCTGATACCAAAATTGTCCTTGATGATCCATATGCAGAGACAGTGGGAAATCTTGGTGCTCCACAACAATGGCAATCACAAACGCCTAGAGGAGGATGCCCAAGGACCTGTCAATGGGACTATGTCATACTTTCGTGTCACTTGTAGCAACATTGTCACTGTGGCAGCACAGATTCTGCATGATCCTTCAGATGTAAATATTGCTCTCTTCCACACCCAGTAGCTTTGAACACTTTTTCTGGACAAATTCATGAGTTGTCAGGCATTTTGTTGTCTTTTTCTCCATAAGCTACCTTCTTTATCTGCCACAGTATGCCCTCAAGGAAGGGTATCCTAGGAATGGATACCCTGGCACCCCTCTTTGCCTTTCTCTTGCCACAGGAGAGAAGGATTTAGAGTGGACAAATAGGGAGGTTTTGTCACTGTCAGAAAAATCACTTTTAAAAAAGAAAAGTAAGTATTTAAATTCTTGGGAGCTTCTAGATGTTTTCCTACACTGTGACTTGCCATTAGCCATTCTTTTCACAATCCCTAGGCAGGACCCAGCACTTCACCTTGTTGAACCTGATATATTTGCGTGGTAGAAACCATCCTGCATCTTTCACCTGCTTAATGGGCCCTGTCTGATACTTTTCTTCTGCGGTCTGCCGGTTTCACATTTCATCTACCAGAGGGAGCCTTACCATAGTTCATAGGACCCTGGAGACCTGCTCATGCCCTGGAAGTCAGCAGAGCAGGGTTGTGCTCCTGGGCACCTTGCTTGCAGCAGGGTGAGAGAAGATGGTTAAGGACTAAGATTAGTGTCATGATCTGTGGCTGGAGATGGAGATACTAGTTAAGGTAGGTGCACTTGTAATAGGGAATGGTTTCTAAACAGGTATAAAGAAAGAAACTGGATGAATGGATGGCCAATTTACACAGTGGTTTCCTCTTAACAACCTCTCCCCCTGCTAAGTTTGGGGATTCAAACCGGCTGCCTAGCTAAATCCTCACATCCAATAAACTGATTGATCACTAAACTTGCATATAGTGGCAAGATAGACAGGCAGATCCTGGTATCCCATAACTTTCCCTGCTCTTCAGAAGCATCACTACCTTCAGCTCTAAGCTTTAAGCATCTCTTCTCTGCCATCCTGTTTGCCCACCTACCAAAAACACCAGAAAAGGACCAGAAAAATTTTTAGCCTTATGCTAATTAGCTATGTGCTGATGATCTATCTTGAGATGCAGGGCCCAGCAGGATGCAATGCCTCCTACTCTGCGTCCCCAAGAACTGAATCAGAACTGGATTTTCATTTCATATTTGCCTGAATATGATTTCAGACTTGTATTAACATTATTCAAGAACCAAAATCACATTAACTGAATGGGGATAAAAAGTTCAGATATTCAAAATATTTATTTTTCAGACTGTATAGACAGAGCCCTAAGGTGAAAATTTAAAGTGGAAAACACCTGAGGCAAAAGAAATTTAACTATTTGAACAAATAACTTATTTTATTTTTGTCTTATGCGCACAGATTTCCCACTTCCCAGGCTGGATGTAAAGCCTCAGGACACAGTGGATTTAAATATATATATACAAATGCTATTGCATTTTTTAGGATCAATGGAAGGTGTTCAGGATTTCCTAAATAAAGCTCATTAATCATTTGTATAAATTAGACATTGAAATAAAGGTGCTTCCAAACAGTACACTTCATGTTAATAAATTAAAAATCTCTTCCTTTCGACAATATACATTTTCCAAACAAATTGTAAACTGATGACTGCATGAAATACTATTTTGTGTTGACTGAAAGAACATGCCCCTAAGAACTGTCTCGCACTACGAACACAGATTATGAAATATCACACATTACATCATTCTAAAGAGTCCTTTTTCACTCTCTATGGCTTCGATCTCTGTTAAAGGGCAATCTTCTGAGACAATAAATTGAGTTCAGACTGAAAAGGAATAGTAGCAAAGCAATATCCTGACCAGTTAAAACATAGACCTGATTCTTTGAGAAGGGTAATTTTACACAATTGAAAACTGTTATGGACAAAATCAAGTGGGAGGAAATACTGAAACATAAAAGCATGAATTACAATTGGGAATTATTTTAAAATACTTTATGAAATGTCAAAGCCTCCCACACTTTTATGCTCATGAAAGACTACTTCAGTAAAATAACCACCTCAGTTAAAATGAGATGTGAAAATGGCAATACAAATATTTTTTTTCAAAACTACAACATACAGAAAAGGAGAAGCACTTAGAAGAGGTCAGAAATTCTGGAATGTTGTAGCAGCACCACAGTCTATGTATACCATTTAGAGTTAAAAATATTAAGAAGGAATTTTATAAATTTACTGATAACAAATAAAATGTAAAATCTGCAATATCAAAAGCTAATATTAACTAAGAGTGCTAAAATGACTAAGCAAAATCCACAAATCATACAAATATTACATAAATATTCTACTTTGGTGTTTAATAATGTACAGAAAAGGAAAAGGTAATGTGTCAGTTTTTTAAATGATGTGATATCTAAAAGCTGATAGAGCTGATAGCCAGCAATGTCAAGAAAATGGGACATAGGTCTCTATTCACAAAGTATGTAGGCATCTGACCCTGGCAGCTCTGAAAAAAGCAACTAAGCTCTCTATTGAGAGTAAAAGCATGGGTCAGTCACCAGGTAATAGAAATCAGAAAAGCTTTAAGTTTGGATGATTAGCTAAATAAGGTAATAGAAATTGTTTTATCTCAGCAACACCAAATCCTCTGGCGCACCAAGGTTCTACCCAACACCACTAGAAAATGCCTTAGATTTTGCTAAAATAGTGTCAGGGTGGAATTTGGGATATTTTTTGACATATTTTTCGACATATTTTTCATCACCCTGAAAAGCAGCTTTATTTTTAAATCATGCTTGGAGGAGTGACTATAGTAAGAGTTAGGTGGCAATATATGACTACTTCCCAAACTGTGTGCATGTTTTATACAATGACAGTTTAGTGTCAAAACTACAAATTACCTCTATAAGGAAGCTTGGATTAAGGTTCCCCCTCATTTTTTATAAACATTATAACCGTTAGGGTACCATGTTTTGTGATTTTTCTGTCTTCTTACTGCCCAATTGACCTGTCATTATTTTATGCAAAGATGACACAAGCAACTTGACCTCAGAGTAATTTCTACAGTAATTAAAAGTTTATTTCTACAGAAGGATGCCCTTTTTTACTGTATTTGGTGAAGGAAGGTTTGTCTAGCTTCCTTCTGTTTGTACTGTTTAATAAAATAGGCTCAAAAAAGAATGCTCAAAAAAGAATTCTCTGTTTAACTCCTCGCATAGCAGATTGATGCTGGTACTTCTGTCATTTTTGTGACTTCTTTCATTTTTGTCACCTCTACATTTGCTGGTAATGTTCATGACAGAGACAGCTTTTGATGCTGCTTCTAGCCTGCTCATTGGATGTAGGGATCTTAGGGTCTTCCTTTGCAGATAACGTCCTTGGCAGGCTGCTTAAAGGCGTATTCTGGGCGCATTTTGGTGACTGTCTCCCAAATTTTAAGGACTAATGGTTCTCTGAGGGCAGGTCTACATCAGAAGACAGGCTTAGCTTGTTAGCACTGTGCTATTGGGTCTGGAAGAGGGTCAGTGAGCACAGTTTATACTATAAGAAAATCCCTAAAGTTGTGACACTCTTTTGCCATATCTTTTGCAGCCTGCTGTGCAGGGGTTGTGGGTCCTGTCTGCCTGCGTATTCAAAAGTGCTCTGCTACGTGGTGTTGCTGTCCAGACACACGGAAATGAAGCAACATCCTCTGCCATTATTATTGAGCTTTTATGTGCTGCCTCTGCTGAAGCACAGCCGTCTGAGGTGTTGCACATCAGGTGCCCAGTACTGAGTGCATGTTCACCAGGTTGTCATGAAAACCAGTGTCTCACTACAAATTC
This sequence comes from Vireo altiloquus, assembly GCA_013396875.1. Taxonomy (NCBI): domain Eukaryota; kingdom Metazoa; phylum Chordata; class Aves; order Passeriformes; family Vireonidae; genus Vireo; species Vireo altiloquus. The sequence goes on along the minus strand of VZRF01005648.1, from coordinate 20,466 downwards.
AAACTGCAGAAAAACCTTAAAGCCGAACATCTGGGTCCTGAACTCCACCTCTTCATGAAGAGCCAAGAATTTAGGAGGTGCAAGGCAACAGGGGGGCTATTACTTCATGGGTAACCATATGAGTGGAGCTGATGTTGAAGGCTAAGAATATTAGGAGTGTTGAGAAGTTTTTTTGGGAGAATACATCATGGATATTTGCCACTTAAGACAATCAAAATCCACTCCTAAGAACATATCTTTCATTCCAGCAGTGCCTGGAGGAAAGTGTTTCTCTTCTGAGCAGCAGCTTTTATGCCCTGAGATGGATCCAGAAAGGATCATGCACCCCTTTCTACCCATGTATGGCAGGAACATTCCTGCTTGGAGGGGTGTATGTGCAAGCTGCACAGGGAAATGGGTATGAAAATTAGAGATAAAAGAGACCAACTGCTTTTTTCTGAACCCAGTAATATCACTAGCATAGCTAATGTGATCATGTTCCCCAGAGATATACTGGGAAACATTTCTGTTGGTGATGACTCTTTTTCCTAGAGGAAAGGCTCAGTGACAGGTGGGAAATTGAAGTAAGATGCTATATAAATAGACAAAGAGGAGTTTTTTGGCAGACAGAGTAATTAACTACTTGAACAAGTGTCGTGGAACATACTATAGATTTTTAAAGACTATTCAATGAACTACAGCTTTAAAAAATTATGAGCTTCAGAGAGAAACTTCTAGATAAGGTGCTCCAGCATGTAATAGGCAATTAAGCTGATTATATGACCCTAAAGGTGCATTTAGGTTGTAAAAGCTAAGAAAGTGCCTCTTGAAACTCCTTACGTGCATCCAATGGGCAGTTTTGTCATTCGTGTTAGTCAATGAAGGTGGAAAATTGAAAGACCCTTTTATGAAAGTTTTTTCTTAAAATCTCATCAGAATTTTACACATTAGAGTAGTTGTCTTCTCTACAGTCTCCTTGTTCTCTCTTTTCTATCAGGGCTTGATAAAAGGATAGCTATTGTTGTTCCTTCTCTCTTTGACCCCATTATCACAGGTCTATAACCATTCTTGCCACCCTGGGGGATTAGAAGTGATCAGCTTTTTTGTGGCTCACGAGAGCTGAAACAGCACACACTTAACTCTTTCCCTGTATTTTTTCATAAATCCTCTCACTTCCATTAACAAAAATGTTACATTGATTTAAAGCTACAATTGCTTTAAAGCTGATAGTTTCTTCCACTTGGATCACATCATAATTAGGCTGGTCACATCTGTATTTTATCTTCAGTGTTTATTCAGAGCTTGTATTCAAGCGTGAAAACTTCTGTTAGGTAGCTAAATGTCTCATCTCTGAGCAGATAAGTGAATTTAGAGGTTTGTAGATGTTTGGGACACATTCATTCTTTTAAGCTCTGCTTATCAGTATGGAGAGTGGTATAAAATATAAGCTATTTTCCAATTATTAAATAGGAGCCCATTGTATATAAGATAACAAATTCTTCTCAGGCTTCTGACTGTGATTTCATGGCTTTACACTCATGGAGGCCAATATTATGTTTCTTTCTGAAATAAAAGTCAATGACAGGTATGGTTGTCAGCATAACAGTTTTCTTCAGGAGAAAAACTGAAAATGTGTTGTTGGTTGAGTATAAATTCAGATACAGAACTCCTCATATATCATCTCTTTGGCTGAGGGTTTCAGACCACTTAATGATTGCTCCACTCTCCATCTTCTTCAGTCAGCCACCATAGTTTGGATGCAGTTCTGGAAGCCTTGTTAGTAAGGAGAAGAGATCATAACATGAGATTGCCAGAAATAACACGAGTTATTGCTGCAACTTCTTTTCTCTCTCTGTTCTGTTTTCCTTTGTGAAACAGATGGCTAAAAGCCATTTTCTAGTGCAGTGAGACAAGCACATGGCACCAGCTTCAGTGCTGCAAACTCACTGTAATGTAAATATAACTCTGTTAAGCTTGTTTTCTGGTAGTACAATGAGGTTTTCTACCTCAAGGTGCCTGGTGTCTTCTAGTAACCCTGACCAAATCTCAATGAATTTTTTAATGTCATTATTTTTTTACATTAACAGAGGTTAATTCTCAAGGCAGTTCTCACATATATGCGCAGCTAAGTTTTACTGCAGATTAAATCCAAGTATATAGACAGTGCAGGCCTTGAAAATGAATTTAAGGGATTTCTCATTAGAGCAATGGTCAGAAACACTAATCATCTGTGCCTCTGTCTTGTTCACAAACTCCCAAGTTCAAAGGCAGCTATTGATCTCATGGGAATACTCAGACATTACATTGGAACCATAGCAGCTGAAGAGTTACATCTTCTCCTCAGTCTGTTAATATTGCTAATGAAAATTTATTAAAGCTTTCAAGAATAAAATGAAAATGCCCTCATCAGCCCACAGAAGTTGTGTTCTGGTTTCTTTTATAAAATTGACAAGTAAACACTGAACCTGAAGTCAAATCATGGAGCCATGCAGAACTTACTCTACTCTGCTTCATTTTTGTAAATACATACTTTGTGAGGGTGAGGGAGGCATAATATTTGAAACTACATTATTGCCTTTCCCTGGTCTTAAAATTAAAACCAAAACACGGTTTATGGGAAAAAGGAGTTTTTACTTCAGTATTTATTTAAGGATCCTTGGATGTAGCACTTTGTCCAGGTGGAATGCCCCGAAATGCACACACCCCCCCTCACACACCGAAATACACACAATTATAGGCCTTGCAAAATTAGCATGTCTGTCAAAGGTTCCCCAATGAGACGCTCGAGCGAACTCCCTGTTCTGAGGAACTTTCCCCCTGGATGGGCCTATTTTAGTTTACAAAAATATATTTTGGAGAGAACCTTGGGGTTCTCTGGGGCTTCCAAACTGTTTGGTCTCCTGGTTTAACTGTACAGTGGGTCTCAGCTGAGTTATCAGACTTGGAAAAGTTATAAGTATGTAGGCCAAAAGCACTAAGAATACATAAAACTGTATAAAAGAGTATGTAAGAGGGGTATAAAAGAAAAAGCAAAAAATCATCCTGGCATCTCATTATTTAAACAATTTCCGAAGGGCTGATACCTAGGCAATTCTCCCATACCTACATCTCTCCCATCCTGGATTAATGCATCCTGCATTGTTTGCAAATTCTCTGACCATGATTTGACATTTTGCAAATTTGATAGATTGAAAAAAATATGGAATAAAACCACAGGCATACTGGAAGAAAATAGAACTTATTCTCTTACACACTGCTCCATAGTATCAAATATTAATGTTCTCATAGGTTTCTTACAATACAAATTCTGTTTGTGTTGTTTCTTCTATTCTTCTCATAACAATAGACATCTGTAAGTTAGCCCACTAATGATTCTGAGCATCTCTTTTCCATTTTACTGCTGTTCTCAATTCTCTCGTCAGGTGTCTTCAAGGCATGCCACACATTTTCTGTCTTCTGCTGTGAGAATACAGTAAACATGAACAAAAAATAAGGCACATTTGTTCTGTATTACTGATCTTTGCATGATTTTTTAAACAAAACTAACCTAAAAAATGAAATTACTTTGTATACTATAAAAAATAGAACATACTCATTTTCAAGGTCCAGTAGTTTATAACCTGCTAAACACTTGCTAAAATGTAGTAGTCTTGCTAGGAACTTAGTAGTTATAATAGCTTACTCTCTGTAGTTAGCAAAAATAATTTTACAGTTGAAAAAATAATTTTTTCCAGTTATTTTCACACTTAAGGGCAAAAGCCAGCTTGAAATTGTATTTTGGTATTTTATCTACCTGTGTGAATTGCACAGCCTGCAACTCAAAGGTTAATGAACCACACAGGGCAGTTAGAAACCAATGGTCTATAGAAACTTTAATATATTGTACATACAACCATACAGTTCCTCCTAATTCATTTATTTTTGTTCTCTCAAGTGAGGTATTTCTGCATTAAGCAGAATCTAAATCAGCTGTGTATACACAAACTTGAAAAGAGATTTTCAAGTAAAATAACGAAGTAGAGGAAGCACAGCTAGATGTTAAAAACATGCAAATGTGAATTCAGAAGCACACAAAAAGTTAATTTATTGATATGATACAAAAATATTCTTATATTTGTGTTCTTCCCTTCTGTCTTAAGAATCAAATATCCAACAGCAAGCTAATTGAGCAATATGTCCCAAAAAATGGGGATCTCCCTGAATGTCATGAAGGGCTGGAATAAAACTGAACTGTTAATAGCTGATGACAACTGTAAGCTGTTTACTTGTAGGTTTATTAAATCCCTGAATGGATATTTCTCAGTGTCTCTTTCAAAACCTACTTGGCCTTCAGAGCCGAGAGAATAGCGTCAATGGGAATTATCGAACTTTGAAAAAAAAACAGTTCCAGCATAAAACAAACTTAATAAATCTCATTTCAGCAAAGAAAGCCTTTCTTCTGAGTTACAATTAAATCCTGCTAAAAACTTCAGAGAAAACCTGTTTTAATGCAAAACAGTCTTGACACTTGAAGGCTTTGAACGATCATGGAGTTTTTAGTTATGCCCATTAAGCAAATGCAATTTAAAATACTGTAAAAATTATATCACGTCTATCAGTATGTATGAGCTTACTGAGAGAAGAAATAGAAATTAATGTTCAGAATAAACAAGTGGTCTGAAAATAGAAAGAATTCAAAACTTCTTGATGAAAAAATTCCAATTATAATCCAAATGGCAAAAACAGAGGACAAGTATAGTAAGTTTGTAAGCCAAGATGTTCAGATTCTTAGACCCTAAAGATTTAAGAGAATTGTTACAGAACTACCAAAGTAGGTAGCTAATAACAATATAATAACACAAAAATCACAATATAAAGAAAGAAGTATAGTAAAGTACTGTGCAACAAATGTCTACAAAGCAGTTCTACGCATTTTGTAGGAAGATATTACAGATTTTAGAAACTAACAATTGCTTCTAAGACTGTTGAGCCAACACAGTATGAAAAGTAATGCATCAGATGTACTGTTAAGTGCTTATTTTAGGAAAGACAAGTGCACATTACATGTACTTTTATACAGAAGTATAGTAAAGATATATTTCTTTGTTATCACAAAATTAGATCATTCTCAGATTTAAAAAAAAAAAAAAAACAAAAAAACAAAGGATTATTTTAGTAGCATTTTCCACCCTGGAAATTTGTTATTCAAATTTTAGATACCGCCACCATGTTACATGGTGTTGTTCTTAATTTTATTCCTGTTGAATCACTGGGGCAAAGTTTTAATCATGACACTGAGGGAGAATCCCTGACTTACAGCAGCTGTCTGACACATTACTGCATTTTTGCTCAAGTTTTCATTACTTTGCAATTAGTAGTTAGCAATTAATAGTAGAGGCAATTTTTCTTTTCCAGAAAAAAAGAACAGCATTTTTGTAGAATCTGACCTAAATATAAACAGAGATCTTGGCTGTTCTGTATTTTTTACTTTCATTTTAGAAAAATGTAAGGAACTTATATTCTCAATGCCTTGTCTTTTATTTGCATCCTATTCTCTCAGCTATTTTACACTTCAAAATAAACCCATGTGAATATAGTGCAACAATTTAAGAGCATAAATATATGGAACCTCATATATTTTCACCTCATGAAATTTGTCTGAGTGAGGACAAGTATTATTGTCTGCATTTTTTGCTGATGAGTGAAGTACAGAGAGATGAAACTATCTGGCAGTAGTTCTGAACAGCAATAGCAGTCAGAATTCAAATATGAGTTGCAGTATAAAGACTTTTAGACTGAAGACACTTTTGAAGAAATGCCTTACATAGAATATTTTTACAATATAAAGATTATCTGTTACTTTTAGGAATAGAGTAAAAAGGTGAAGATTGAAGTGGTTCTTGGAGAGTTTCAGAGAGGAAATAAAGAGTTGATAAATTTAGATGCTGACACTCCAGGAATCCATTGTAATTCTGATTTTAGTTATGAGTTTGCAACTAGAGCAGGAATGCAGTTTTCACAAAAATGTTGGACTATGGAATTAGGACTGAAATTGCTTTCCTCTACATATTTGCTCATATAGTGCAAACACAATGTGATAGACTGAATTATGGTTAATGGTTAATGACTCAAACAATTGGCCATTTCCAAAACAAGAGGGTGCTTTGCTGATGAAGTGCAAGGAAACATCCAGGTGCAGAGGGGTTGTGCATCCGCCACTGAAGATACAAGCTGGGTTTTGAGCCAGATAAGGGAAGAGGAAGATAAGACACAGATCCTGCAAAATGGAAGTATGCTTTTTATCAAGCCGATGTCCTCCTCTACAAAACTGGCTCCCTGTAAATCTCCCCCTACCCCCTAGGGGAGGTATTGGGACATTCATGCCTAGGCCTGAAGGTGTATGGCCAAGACATGATTGGATTTTTAAACACAAATAAATAGTAATTGAAGGCCAGTCAAAGCAGCAGAAATTGTGTACATCATCCCTTCTGATGGGGCATGCTGGCATGAGAAGCAGTGGTCATGTCTTACATCATATCAAAGACCACTGACCATATACTCATTTCTGGGGTCTTCTTCCACTGTGTATGATCCACAGTGCTGTAACAGACAGTGTTAAACATGCCCCTCAGGAGCTCCCACCTGAACATGAGCATTTATTAACCCATTGAACTTGGTGTTTTGTGGGCTTCTTCCACCCCTAATGTATCAAGCCTTCTACCATCAATCCAACCAACAGACATCGAAATTGCAAAATTCAAGCCTTGCCTTTGGGTCCACAAAGGTGGTGATATCTTCCCTCTTTTCTATCCTTCCACTCTTATCCATTCTTTCTCTCTCTTTCTTTTCCGTATACATTTTCTTAAGTGTTATTTTTATGATTTTATATTCCTATGTTTCTATAGATAATAACCAAAAGGGCCATATACTTTGTTTTCATTGCAACCAAATTGTTCTAAAATAGACCCTACGTGAGTATATATATATATATGTAAAGACACCGGTCATTCAGCATCATTTCACTCTAATCTGCCCCAAGGGATCTATTAACAAGCTCAGTTGCCCTCACCTTCAGGGAGAGGTTGTAACACACGAGCATTTCAGCTTTAAAAATCAGGGAGAACAGGATAAGGAAAATATAATTCCATTGAATTTATGTGTCTACTAAGGTTTTCTTCAACACAAATATACTCAAGTCCACTGAGAAGATAAAGGCCACAAGTTGCTTACTTGTGGAAGGGTTAGGTGAGTTGAATCTGGTTTAATACTATTTGATTTCATTTTGCTTTCCTGCAAATGAAAACAAAAATTTTCTTTTCTTACAGTAGTATACACATTGGGTATTTCATGTTATTAAAAAATATCTAATCCTCTTATGCTTGACCAATGAAAAATTACAGGGATGTACGATGACCAAGGCAAACCAGAAACAACATAATTTCTGCTTCTTTGACTGGCCTTCAATTAATATTTATTTGTGTTTAAAAATCCAATCATGTCATGGCCATACTATAATTATAGTGTTTCATTATGATGATGATTTGATTATATGAACTTTCTGATGGTTATGCAATAAGAACGATCCACTAACATGGTAGAAAAGCTTTTCCCCACTTTTGCTACCAGCTCTGGCCCAAACCCCCAATTTTCTAATAGAAAAAGGAAAATGAGAGCATGATACCAGCCTCCCTCCTGTGTCTATGATGGGAAATAGAGCTTAGGAAAAAAAATATCAGCTTCAGACTTTGTTTTAGTAGATACTAAATTTTCTTAGATGGGAGATTCATCCTCAATGAAGCACAAAGGACAACAGCAAACTTTTTGACCTACTGACAAAAATAGGTGAAGAGGTGCAGCATGTACATCGATAAAAATGGAGGAGAAACATTACCCTGCTGACCAGTGCAGTGCAAAGGGGCACATCAGTGGATTATTCAATCCTCAGCCTGGGAGCCCATCAGGGTCACGAGGTTGTGAAATGATGTTCGCTGCATTGAAGAGTACAAGGCTTCCATGCACCTGTTCACTACTTTAGATACAAAGGTACAAGGACATTCTTCTAGTTCTTTTCAGTTTTCATATCCAAGTTCTCTTCAGTTTTTGTATCCATGCTGAGTCACAGTCCTGCCTCCAGATGAAATTTCCAAATCCACCAGTAACAAAACAGTACTGCTGAAAATTTTGAATTTATTTTTTATTTTAAAAACTCCAATTTTCATTTTCTGCTTGGAATTTTAAAATTGTATTTTTATTTAATATTTTAAGGATAATTGAATATATGAAATTTGGCATGATTAATACATGATGGTTTTCTCCCCATATTCTGAGTTCATTGCCACAAAACTAGATATAAGGGCTCTAATATCTAAAACCCCATAAGGAGAAAGAAATATATAAAAATTGCTGCCACTGCATAGCTGAAAGCATTGCATCGTTGCTGACTTAGAATTCCTGGGTCAGAGAGACTAGCCTGCAATTGCAGGAATTGAGACTTGGTAATTATGATGTCCATTTCAGTCTTTTATCCTGTCTAGTGTGCTTTGGTCAATGGCACCAAAGATCCTTTCTGTTCTTCAGAATAGGCAAAAAACTCCTTCAGATCTTTGCCAAGTATGCAGCAGTCAGAAACAAGAAGAGTAAAGCATTAGTCATACTACAATGAGGTAGGGAAGTTTTCTGTTACTGCCTACCTTGTTGTTGACTTCTGATTTTAGTATTCCAAAAGGCAGGATTTAACCATTATATCTCAGGGGGCAATTTTAAATATTACATGGATGGGTTTACACGGAACTAATAAATATAAGAAGAAACAGAAATGTTCTGGATGAACTTGTTTTATTTGGAGAAAAAAATTTTGCATCCATTTCCCAAGCTGTTTAGTAATTATCTTAGACTATTTTTCCTCAGTAGTCAATTTCTAAGGAAAATCAATTTCTGATTTTCAGTCTTTTTAATTAAAAAAATTCAAGCAAAGGACAAAATTGTTAAGTCAAGCAATGGGATTATTTTCTTTTTCTGTCATTTTCTAGAAATAAAGCTGAAAATGCCTTGAAAAGTATAATATAAAATAGGAAAATATGGAAAAAAATTGGCTCATTTTCCCAGGACTTTTCATGGTAATAGGACCCTCCAAGCTAATTGTCTCAGAAACAAACAAAAAAAAAAAAAACAATTAATTTATGAGAGTAAATAAGAATAAGTTGTTGCTATAATAAAAGCCAAGAGAATGGGTTGATCTGAATTTTCTTGAAGTACAAAGTGTGTAGTAGAATATGAAAAGATAGATAAACCAACATATTTGACTTGTATGGAGGATGTGTGTGTGTGTGTATTAAATAAGAGGTTATCAGTATTATTCTATCCTGGGGAATGGAAATCTCTTTTAGCCCTCTCACATATTCCCAGTATTATAATTTTCATAGCTTCAGATCTTGAATACTTCTTTTTTTTAATTCTTGGCATAGAAATCTTCAATAAAGTTTTCATTGCCCTGAACTATTTGAATGTATGTGCATTACACAGTGAAGGAAATGTATTCTGGAAATACTATTAAGATCTCAGGGAAAATAAAATCCTAATGGTGTTGGGTAAGTGGTAGTTGTTCTGAGCTTTTTGTTTGCTTGTATGCAATTATGCCTGAATGAAAATATTTACACCTAAAATATTTTTATATTTTTAGAATCTATTTTGATGAGCACCTTATGTCTCAGTCTGATCCATCCAACAATGCTCAAACAAACTGTAAATTTGGTTTTTATTCCTTCCTCTTTGTATAGATGTAGAAATAATATAAATAACATGCACTATTTGGGCAATTGTGGAAAAGTGTAGCTGTATGTTTGAAAGTTTAGTTCTAAGTACTCTGCTTGAAGTTTAACTTTTCCTTAAGATGACAGAGTGTATGTATCTAATAAATATTTTCAGGTGAACAGAAAATTATTTTGACCTTCTCTGCTTAAATAGTGTAAAAGCCCATAATGATGTCTTTTTCTTTTTAAGCTTTCTTGGACTTGCAAAAAATTTTTAAAAGAGCATTTTTTGTCTACATGAGCATATTCTTTTTTGTTGTTAAATCAGATGAAATGGCATTCAGTTGCACAAGAACTTAAATTTCAACACTGACGAAGCTGATTAAAACCTATTCAATCAGGCTGTTGTGTGATCAAATTTGGTCTGAAAGGTCAGGCTAAAATAGCTTCCTATTTCTCCATCTGATGTTTATTATCCCTTAGCTTAAATCCATCTGAGTGAGATTTTGCTTAGACAGAATGACATGCATATGGAATGAAGAGGGTGGTAGATTTGCTCTTATGAGGAAATGCAAAGAAAAGGGCTTGGAGTATGAGTTTGTTCTTCGAGATACGCGGTGCAAATTAAAGGGAGAAAAAAAGCTGAGATACTCAGGGGAGGGGGTGGGAAGAAAAGAATAAAACAAAAAAAGAGGGATAGAAATGACAGAATTAAAGACAGCTGGTCAGACCTGTTATTTGCAATGTGCCAGAATTTTTTTCTTTTCTTTTTATTCAAAGTAATCTGTTTTTCTTTATATCTGTCTTCATTAATATTCTACCATTTCTCCCTCTGTTTTTCTTTTACATCTGCATCTTTCATGCCTTTTTTTCAACATCTATGTCATTTTGAGAGGAAAGAGAATCTAGTCATGTGCCTTATTCTTCCTGCCTATCTGAGAAACTCCTGGAAATTGAAGTTCTTGAGGATCTTGGTTTGAACCTTTCTTTGATCACTAATATTGGAAACATGTTTTGATTTAGCAATGAGTATTAACCTAGTAGTTTACCTACTAGGAATAGCAGTTTGACCATTAAGGACAGGAAAGACTTCTTTCTCCCCCTTTTGTTCAGTGTAAGTGTCAGTATTTTTCCTTTTTTTTTTTTTCCTGCATTTGTCGTTTTTGTAATGTCTCATTGCTATACACACATCAGTTTCTACCTTTTCCTGAAGAAAA
>VZRF01005646.1:301310-331093 GCA_013396875.1 Vireo altiloquus | reverse complement strand
GGGCGCGGGCGTACCTGCACCTCCGGCAAGCGCTGGCAGAAGGCGGCAGCCTGCGCTCGGTCGTCGACCTCCTCCTCCGGGGCGCCGGCGTCCCGGGAGCGCGGCAGCCACAGCGCCATGCCCGGTGCCGTCCCGGCGGCGCGACCCGTTCGCCGGAACTGGGGCAGCGACACTTCCGCCGACCAGAGCGCAGCCGGGAGGAGCGAGTGCCGGGCGCGCCTCAGGGGCGGTAATGAAGGCGGCGGGGAGGGTGCGGGCGGGCACTGCCGCGGCTCCGCCTCTGCCTCGCTCCTCCTCTGTGCTCGTCCCTGCCTCGGCGCCTGCTCCTGCGTGCTCCTGCGCTTTCCTCTGTGGTTATCCGTGTCCGTGCGTGTGCCCCTTGGCTGCTCCTGCCCCCGCCCGCGCCACTGTCCCTGACCCTGCCGCTGCCCTGTCCCGTGCCGTCACTTGTCCCTGTGCCTGTTCCTGCCTTTTCCGTGCCTCTGGATGGCCGGTCGCCTTCCTGCAGGCTGCCGCACGGCGCTGGCAGACTACGCGACTGTGTGTACATGTAGATACCAACCTTCGGTCCTAAGAGTTCCTGGGGTTCTATCTGGGGTGTTTCAATAGCTTGGCTCTCATTTGGGAATGGAAGTTAGCATAAAATGAGGCCATACCTTTGTCATAATACCCTCGTAAAGATTAGAATGTGCCTTCATTGTAGTCCTTATTTTTTATCCATGGATTGGTTATTTAGCTATTTCTCCAAACAGGAGGCACTGACTGGTTCTTTGGGGGTCACAGGTGTAAAGTCTGTTGGAAAAATATGCCAGGAAAATTTTAGGTTAAATGGGAAGGTAGGGGGCTTGTTGCTGTGCGTTGTTTATTTAACAAAGGGATTACTGCTGTGGCCAAAGGGATCATACCAGTATGTTGCTGACAACAGCTCTCATCACATAGAAAAAAAAATTACAGTTTTCATTTTCTTGTAGTAATCAAATGTTCCTGTGTAATGCTAAGGTCTGTAAAATCAGTCCCTCTTATATGGGATGATAAAAGCCAAAAATACAAAATGAGAGAACTCTTAATGATCGATCTTAACCTGACACCCTTTTGAGGCTCTCAGTAATAAAGCCAAGGGCTACTGAGTCCCTTCTGAGATAGGGGCTAGCAGACTTGGACTGATGCACATACCTAGACGTGACCAGGGAGTCTCATGTGAATGTATCCTTTCCTTTCCCAAGGTTATGTTTCCTGGTGTGTTTCTGGCTGAGAAACTAACATATTTCTCAGTTTGTGCATCTTGGATCAACACAAAAAGGCAGAATGAATGCCTTCCTCTTCAACACATAAAGGCAGAAGGAATACCTTCCTCCTGTTCTTCCTCTCTTGTCTATAAGGTGTGCTTTGTAAAGGTCACTTTGTTTCATTGCATGCCTTGGGCTAGAAACTGATTTCTCAAGTATTGTACAAGATATAATTCAGATGTAATCTTATTTTTCTTTATAAGTGATAAGTTAATCTTGTTTCACATGTATCTCAACATAGTAAAATGCATTATTAGGGCCATTCTTCAAACAGAACTTCACATTTCTTTAAGATTTTATGATCTGGAGCTTTGACAGAAGTGGTAATGAGAGGTCATCTCCCACATGGACAGTTCTTATCTAATCTCAGTAATAACAACTGCTTATATGAGGGTAATTGAAGTTAATTCAGATATGATTGATCTGGGATCAATATGACACCCTAATTATAATATTGCTATCATCTGTTAAAATTTTTGTCTGTACAGAAGACATATGATGTAAATGAAGATCTAAATAAACGGTAGACAAGTGGTTTTGCTGCCATTTTACATGTCACTCTAACACCTGGAATTGATGAGAACAGGAGTCTTCAGTGTTTTTTCTGTATCTTAATGTATGTTAATGCATGTTATTTTGTGTTTGAAGATTGTTTTTTTAAAAATGGTGTAAGACAGAATGGCCATGTCTACTCACAAGCAAGCCCATGCTGAAGCCATTGCAAAACAGGAAAGCAGGAACTTTAGAGGAACAGGATATTTCTTATCTATTTGCTCTGAAGTCTTCTTGATTGATTTTCAAATTACTCTCACTAGCCGTGTGTTTCTCTAAAATTGTTTACGTGTGGCTGGCAAGAGGTACTATGGTTGCCCTTGACACAAGTGGAGAACCTCACATGGAAGCTACAAATATAACTCTCATTAAGGCAAATGCAACTGTCTCAAGGCAAATGCAACTCTGAACACATGACTCTTCGATGTCTATGCAAAAAACCCCCACAACCACGTTGTGACTAGAAGTGGGAAATATAACCCACCTCCACAGAAGAGTAGTTTCTCATACGTTTACTTACCCTGAAACTAAAGTAATTAACATGAAGTAGATGTTATTAAATAATTTAATTTTTTTGTCTTACCACACATTAGGGCTTTTTCTGCCTTCATTAGCAGGTGTTGACCTTCATTAGCAGGTGTTGACAAACAATGAAGCAGCACATTTTCTTAGAGAAAACTTGGCTTAGGTCAGCCCTCTTAAAAAAAAACTAATGCTAAAATATTGTCTGAAAACACTGCTGTCATTTGAAAAAGGATGTTGATGTGTTAAAAAAAAATAGCAGCAAATATTAACAAAGCAAGAGGAATACAGCTGAATGCAGCTTCTCTAAATAGGTAGAATGTCCAGCATTAATGCCCAAATAAAATCGGTGGTAAAATTCCTGTTTACTTCAAAGGGATCAGAATTTCACTCCAAAGAGTGCAAAGAATATTTGAATAAGACATAATTCATTGTAGTAAAATAGACAAGAGCTAAAGGCAGACAAATGCATTTGAATTTGTTCCTTAAAAGACATTTTGTAGGTGATATCTTAATTGATTTTGTTTTTATAAGATATTCAGATAGGCTTTACATAAAACACAGAAACATAGAGGAAAACTTCCTTATATTTTCTAATTTTCCCATAAATTCTGTGGAAAATTACTGTCCTTTAAGGTGTTTAGAGTTACAGCTTTTGGTCTTTTATTTTGAGATGTGTCCTGTAGGCTTGGCTAAGAATTCAAGTGTTTTTTAAGCATATGTTTCCTAATGGTACTTGTGGTTCTGCTGGTTTACAGTTCAAAGAATTGCACTTACAGTAGTGTAAACCTGATATTTTTTTCCTTAAAAAGTACAGGCTGTTCTGAAGTTGATGCAGATATGAATGAATATGAAATTTCAGCTTTGTTTCTTTCTGAAACATTGCATAACTTAAAAAATGTAAATCATATCCTAAAGTACACAATCATATATAATATTTGCTAGGGGATTTTGCTCAGTGGCAGCTTGGCAAAAAATATGGGAATTATTTTGACTAGATATTAAATGTTCCTGTGAATACTGGTTTGTTTAATTAGTGTTATAATGAATTTATTTACTTCTTACTGTTTTCCCAGAAGTGTTTGAAAGTGCCATGGATCCTGCTGCAGAAAGCAAAATATAGAAAGTAAGTATGATTTTAAAAACATTGGAATAGGTGAATAACTAAAATTGAAAAAGCAGGTCCATGTATTCACATAGTGAGTCTATTTCTCTGGCTGTCTTTCCAAAGTACATGACCTGGTACATGTTGGTCCCCCTTTATGCTGCTCTAATTTGAGCCATTTGTATGTCAGCCTTTATAAGCAAGCTCCCCTCGAATCAATTACATGATTTTTCCATTCTTAGGACAGGCTGTGTTCTGACACCTAGTGTGACACTAGGCTAACTTGACACAGTGCTTTTTATTTTTCTGTCAGCAATTTTGTATTTTGAAGTCTATGACAAGTCATGTCACATTTAATGATTAGGCAGTGTTTTAAAAGCCAAAATCTTTTTGGGGGGTGGGAGAGAGAAAAAAATTATTTATAACCATGGCCTGTCTACATTCTGTTTTGTAATTGCTAGTAAGCTTTGGCTGGACTCCTTATCTACAGAAGCACATGTTTTATTAAAATATTTTCATCCCTTAGCTTTAATTCACTTGGAATTCCTTTGTCTTAGCTGGGTTTCAGGTTTTTTTCCTTCTGTAGCAAGCCATTCCTGTAAAATCAACAGAAGGTCAAGCAGAAGCCACTGACTGTCTCATTGTCCTGATGGACTGTAAATCACCAGGTGTCAATCACAGAGACTCATTGTCCTGATATTTCTTTCATGTGTGTTTCTGTTCTAATAATAATAATATTAGAACAAATACTCAAGCAACCAAAGTAGAAAGTAGCTCTGCATCTATCTCCTTTCTCATCTATCATTTGTCCACTCTTCTGATTCCTTTGCTGTCCTTCCTCCATTCCTTTCTGTAAATGTAGCTTTTGAATACTGTCCCAGGTGTAAACAATAAATCTATTCTAATTATTCAGCCACTCTGCTATAGTTTGTTTGTTTGTTTTTTTTTTTTTTGTCTCCCAGTTAATGTAATAAAGTTTGGATTAACTCATCACGTGTCTTTAGGAAATAGGCAAGTCAGTATTTTTCCATATGCTAATTTATTTGATACTGTAAAGAATATTAGTATGTGTTAGTTTTATGTCGTGCCCCCCAGCTTTCTCTCCCTCATAAATTTAAGGACCTCCTCCACTGCTATTTCTTTCTGCTCCATCATTTCCTGTATATTGTGGGTACAGACTTGAACAGAAAAAAAAATTCTGATTACACTCATTGCATAATTTAGGATCAGTCATGATGCTTTAGTTTCTTTGCCAAATTTTCTTGTTTCAGATAGCAGTCTAGTCTGCTGATTGAATTCAACTAGAACACAAATAATAATGTAGAGTTCATCTTGTTAGATAATAATCAGGCTTCGTATTGTGTTCTTGTAAGATGGGAAAAAGGCAAATGGACACTGGGTGGCAGATGAGTGCTGTTGTTGAGGTCATTGATTATGGAGCATTCATGTGTGTTGTAAAACTGCAGGCAATTTGCTAAAATTGGTTATTATTCTGTTATGGCAAATTAAAAATATACTCTGTTCCCTGTGTAACAAATATTTCTTGTACATTTGGTATTTATTTTTTGAGATACTTTGCTTCAGGTAGTCATCTTTCCCTTTCTTCCTTGCTTTATGCTTTTAAGGGTTGCTGGTATATTAAAGGGTAATTTGTGATATCATTCCTGGTTCAAAAGCATCAGTGGTACTGGAAAAGGAGGATGCAAAGACTAAATTGAGAGAATCTATTATTATCTCTACATAAAAGCCTTAACAAGGCAAAAAAATGGTGTTCTCGGTTAGTACAGAGAGTGCTCATTTTCTTGTATGATTACTTTCATGCAATATTTGTGGGTATCATGCTGTCAGGTAACTAGGTGTAGTGTATAAATCTTGTTTGTCCCCTGGGCACAGCAGATTTTTCTGTGTGTCAGGACAGAAAAACTATTCAGTAATAACTCTAAAAGGGGTGAGACTGTTTTAAGTAATGCCAAATGATTTAATAACCTCATCAGCTTGTTCTGGCCCTATAGAATATCCATTATTTATTCTGCATAATAGGATCAATCCTACATATCCTTCATCCCTCAAACTTCAGCTGTTTTCCATCTCATTGTTGTTGGGCACTGCAAAAATATGCAGCTTAGATATTTGGCTTCACTTATTGTACTGTAATACAATAAGTATTATTGTACTGTATTGTGTACTTACTGTGGGGTATACTATCTTTTACAACTTACTAAATTTAAAATTTATTGAGAAAAGCAAAGTGTATTCCTCACAAGAGAAACCAGTGACTACCTATGTCCTTGCTACATTGGAAATCAGACCTCATATGGCAAAACTGACTGTTGCCTTCTTTTCATAGTGTCAAAACCTCACAAAAGTTTTTCTCAGTTGTTATAAACCTGGGATCCATTAGAAAGGCAGAAAAGCAGTGTTACTAAAAACGATGAAACTTTGAACATGATCAAACGTGGTAGTCTCATTATTAACTTATTTTGAAAATTGTCAGCCTTGTAGCAGGGTTTGCAGAGTTTGTTTTTTGTCTGATTAGAAGTGAACATGGCCCTGCTTTGGTAAAGACACAAGTCCGAAGTGAAGGCAGCAGCAGTTTTTATAGCAGAATATCCATTGTGGTCATCTTAGTGTCTCACCTCAGGAAGGGAAAACCTCTCCTATAGTTTCTAAGCGAGGTACCTGACAGTATACGACACAGTAATTGCCAGGGCCCGGGTTCGATTCCCGGTCGGGGATACTCCCCGGGCAGGCAGAGCTCGTTAGCCCTGCAAGGGGGCAATCTGCCTACGTCCTGAGGAGGAACTCACTGCCACTGTCCAGAATCGCTTTGGCCCGGCAGAAGAACCTCGGGATTAAAGGGTGGGCTCAGATCTGCGCGCCCTGTGTCTCACCTAAAAAATCCAGTGCGCAGGCTGGAAGGTCTGAAAGGAAAAGAGGCCTTCCCCGGATCTTCGTACGCGAAGGCTGGCCAGCAAAAAAAAAAAAAAAAAAAAAAAAAAAAAAAAAAAAAAAAAAACAAACAAAAACAAAAAAAAAAAAAAACACCAAACCTGACAGTGTGCCATATAGCTTACCTCCTGTGCTGAGGGCTCATCAAAGTACCTCTCATTCTAGCTGTGCCACCTGTACGGGGCAGCGCTGACCTCCTTGACTCAGAACACAGTTAATGGGCTTCTGAAGGAAGAAAAGAGCTAAAGACAAGTGTGGTGTTGGGCTTGACACGACTTTGCTATGGTAACCCAGGATAGTTCCTCTCCCTCATCCAAGTACATACAGTCCCAAGCACGTCATATCTTGTCATGGTAACCTGGAGTATGTTACTTCTTCCCGTCCAAATATGCAGAGTCCCAAGCACGTTCTATCTTGTGAAAGTAACCCAGGATATCTTGCTTCCTACATCATCTGCACTCAATTTTGCACAGGTGCCAGTGTGATGGCCAGCTGCCAGTCTTGAAACTCAGACAAAAGCAGTGAGATCACTAGTGAACAAATCAGGACTTTGCTAATATATGTAAGGCAAGCCAGTTAACTGGTGCAACTTTTATAATCCACCCCTGCAGTGTTATCCTTTGAGCTATATTCCTGAGCAGTTCCATTGGTCCCCCCATTTGATTAGGGTTGATGTACTGGTAATGTCATGCTTTAATCAAAACTGAAGCTTTCAGCTGCTGAGTGTTGTGCTTTGTCCCTGAGAGAATGGTATCACCTTTTTCTTGTAATACACAGATACTTACACCCTCAGTTTGTAGGACACTGCCTGCATGCTCTATGGTTTGTTGGCCAACTTACACAACGTTTGTTTACTACATGCTGGCTCTCTGGAGGAAATACATTTCAAAAATTATGGTGATTGTCTTTCAAGACTACTTTATGATGACACATCGGCTGAACAAACATTGGAATGTTGCCATTTAATACAATTTTTTAAAATTTTATTCTTACTGGGGGTTGCTTAGAATATTTAGTTCTTTTCTTTGTGTGAGGTCTTGATTGTACTGAAAACACTTGAGAAATCAACTTGATCAAGATTTAGCAATCTGTATAAACACATGCATTATACATGTTTTATAAAATATGCACTTGAATGATATCCTCTATCCCAGCTCTGGACATTCTCTTCAACATAAATAAGTCTGCCTTCAAGTCTTGTAATTGTGTCCACCCCAACCTACTTCGACTCATTTGTAATGCTTGGGAAATTAATGATAGCATCAAACTCCAGGACTGCTTTGCTAAACCAAATCTTTCAAAACCAGTGCAAACATTAATGGTTTCCCAGCCCTTTATCCTCTTCATTTCCTGTTCAGAAAACAAAGTAATCAGGTGCAGCAAAGTAAGAGCACAGGGGATATAGTGAATAAGCCATTTTCTGGAGAAGCAGTTATTTTTTAAGTCAATCAGGCAAAAAAACCCCTGATGTTGTGTTCTTTCCTGTGTACAAATACAGGACCAAATGGCTTGGGTTTGCTGTATTTCTGTGGTTTTGTTTGCTGTGACTCTCAGGAATGCAAACTGAAATGTTCTCTGACAACAGAGAAAGACAGTATAATAAAAAGTAGCTTCTGTCTTAAACATTTCCAACATCAAATAATTCTAAATCATGCTGAATATGTGCCATTCCTGTACCATGCTTCCTAGGCCCACTAATGTTCCAACTACCACCTGCTACTGAAAGCACCCTTATGCATGAGACAAGCGGCATTCTGTCAAGAACATTCATTCACATTTGTAAAATTACTAAGTTTTCATTGCACAGCAATGACAGTTCGATGTAACAACATTGACAGCTATTTTTTGTGGTGTCGGTTTCTTCTTTCAGTAGGGGATGACTGCATTTTGTGAAGAGAGTACAGGATACTTTCTGTTTCCAGAATGCAAGCTGGCTCCTGCCAGTTGTGGTATGGATAGAGAATTAGTGATGACAGTTCCTCATTTTCCAGTAAGTAGCCTGAAATTTGTGCTAAACATACCTGTCTGAAGAAGGAAGAAATTCAAGCACTTAGTGGCAATTTTGTGTGGACTGGAGTTTGACTACCTCTTTGATCCTCTTGAGCAGAGGGGGATGCTCTTTGAATATAGAAGTTCTAAGAGAAGGTACCAAGTACTGTCCTAATAATTAAATTAGTCGCAGACTGTAGGCAGGTAGATGCTGTAATAAAAAAACGTTATGTTTGTTTTTATCCACAGATGATGTGAAAGGTCCAGTCACTTAAAAGATTCTCAAGATTCTTTGTACCAGTGGCCTTTGGGGATGCCGGATTTCTGTCCATTTTCTTTATCTCGTGTACTTGCCTTGTTTTTTTCACTCAGCCTGTTCTCGCTCTTCTCTTGGGGGGGGGCTTTTTTTTTCATATTTTTGTAAAGCCTCCCACTGCCTATTCTTTCTAGGGTTCATTGTTTCCTGAAGGAGCAACAGCAGTCTAGAATGATTATATTTTCATCCCTCTCACTGCATTATGATTAGATTATGCAAAAGAAGCAATGAAACTTACTTCCGTTTTATTAATATGAGCATACAATAGCTATGAACAGAGAGGGCCATCTTTCCTGTAGACTCTCTTTTGCACTGATTAATTCAGAAGTTTCTTGTGCTTACTCTACAAACTAGTAATGCCATTATTTCACATGAAAAAATCCGGTATTATGTATAAATTGCAAGTATAGAAATACTAGACTTTAAAAAATCTAATTTTTAAAATGTTCTACCTAATACAGGAATACTTTCTATACATTTGGAATAGAAATTTAGAAATATATGCTTGGATAAACTAAATGTAACATTGTACTATTCTTTAACTTGGTCCTTAAGAACCTGATGAAGTCAAGATGGTGACATATTGGTAAAGGAACAGGTGGTTTGGGGGTACCCTCAGACTAGCTCAGATCCAAACAGAGGAGTGGCAGCATCACCTCATTTCTGTGGCTGGGTCTGAGCCAGTCAGATGCTGCACTCAAATTACTAATATGGCATCATCATATTTCCTTCCAGATGTACCTTATTGCTTTCCTTCTTTATCACTACTGCTTATATTTTATCCTCTTTGCATCAGGGTGATTTCTCTGTCAGTCTTGTAGATGAAAGAGAGAAACTGCTAGAAATGCGCAATTCAAAGCCTAAGATAAGTGATGTTGTTGTTGTTGTTGTTGTCTGGCATCATTAATGTCTTTACAGTATTTCTCATGCCATTACACGCCTTGAAAGGCAAACTTGAATTTCTTTTTCACATCATTTTAGAAAGTCTTGTTTGAGCTAGCCTGGGCCACCACTGTGCAAAGGGAGCTGCTAATTAAACAGTAAAAAACTGTATATTTTCTTTGTAGATCAAGGGTTTCTTCTCACCTTTCTTCCCAATACTGGCTTTATGAGGAAGTGTCAAAGTTAGTACCAAGTGTCTGGGTCACTCTCTAAAGCATACGTTTGGAACATGCTGGCCTTGTGCATCTTGTTCCCATTCTGGGACAGGTTATACCAATTAAGAGTGCAGGCTAAAATCAGAGTGCTGCTTTTCATAGGAAAACTCCTTTGCCACTGTTATTTGCTTGTGAGTTTCCTACAAGTCTTCTTTAGCTGAAGTGCCTCCTTTAGTCACTTCTGATTCTGCAGTTTCAATGGAGGACTTGAAGTGTTCTGATTATAAGAGTGATGTACATGCAGTGATTAACTGTTATTCTCAAGGGATTAGCACCAAAAATATAGTTGGCACAAAGACAACTATTAGAGAGCTTCCTCTTCAGTACAGAAGGAAAAATTAGGTAAGCATTCATGGTAAGGATGCAGATCTAGCTGCAATTTTTACAACCTTTGACTGAGTCTAGTTGAGTCTACTTTTACTATTGCATTTGTATCTATCTATATCATTTGTATCTAGATATCTGAGACAAATTTCTGGTGGGAATCAGGTTAGTGAGTTAGGAATATTCAGGAAAAGAAAAGATATTCCTGAATATCAAATTCAAAAGACACATCTAGATACAATAAAAATAAATTTCTTTTTAACCCTCTCCTTTTATTTTGGACATCAACCAATCAGTACATTTCAATATTTAGCAAGGATTTAATGGGCAGGTTTTTTCATATTTTTGAGCTAGGCCTCCTGCTTCCTTCTGAAATCTCTGGGGCTGTTTGAACTTACTGACAGGCCAAGTAGGCTGAGGTATCTGGTGATATGGCAGTGTTTGTCACCCCCCTGGTTCTGCTTAGACCAACCAAATCTTTTTTGTAGTCCCTAAAGTTAGTGGAAAGTGTTTCTGGGGTTTCATCAGTAAGCCTTTGAGATTAGGCAGTGGGGTGTTCCATCTGAATGTTTCAAAGCACTAAAAACTACTAGGACAGTGTTCTTCTGACTATTTACCTGATATACATATATATAGAGAGAAAGATATGTCAAGTGATCAGTTCTTCCAATCTAAAAAGATAGCTACCTAGAATAATTTGGCATTGCCTAGGTCCTGTGTGCATGTTTTACCAACCCTATATTTAAAAGTCGTGTATTTTAAGTGTTACCACAAATATGTTAAGCTGTTGTGAGTTACATTCTTTAAATCCAGCCATGGAGGATCATTAAATCATTCAGCTTGAGATGGACTTCTGGAGGCCATTTAGTCCAAGCCCCCCTTAAAGCAGGTCCAGTTAAATTAAACTGCTTGAGGCCTTGTGTGGTTGAGTTTTGAATATTTCCAAGGACAGAGAATTCATAGCCACTCCGGGCTGACCACCACCATGGTAAAAAAACTTTTCCCTCAATCTAATTAAAGGTTACACCATTTATTCTTGCCCTTTCACTAAGTACCTCTGAAAAAAAGCCTGGCTTAGTCTTCCCTATATCCTCACATTAGATAGTCATAGGCAACCAAATCTCAGAATAGCAGAATTGTTTCTGTTGGAAAAAACTTCATGAAGCCATCTAGTCCAACCTCCTTGCTCACACAGGGTCAGCTAGAACTTTTTCCTCAGGATTATGCCCAGTTGCTCATTTAATGTCTTAACCTTTCTGGGCCACGTGTTTGACCAGCCTCACAGTAGAACAGTGTTTTCTTGTGTTCAGATGGAATTTCACTTTTTTTGACTTGTGCCTTTTTGCCTCTTGTCTTTGAGCACAACTGAAAAGAGCCTGGCACTGTACTCTTAATTCCAACCCATTGTGTATTTAAACATATGGGTAAGACACCCCTGAGGCTCTCTTTTCCAGGCTGAGCAGTCTCAGTTCTTTCAAGCTTTCTTCATATGGAAGATGCTCCAGTCCGCTAGTCATCTTTGTGGTCCTTCACTGGACTTGGTCCAGTAAGTCCTTCTCTTTCTTATACTGGGGAACCCATAGCTGGACGCAGTGCTCCATGTGTGGCTTTACCAGTGCTGAGTAGAGACAAAAGACCATGTCCCTCCACATGCTTTCCATTCCCTTCCTAATGTGGCTTAGGAGGCTGTTGGCTGCCTTTGCCATCCGCTTGCATCACTGTCTCATGGTGAGCTTGTTGCTCGCCAAGACCCTCAAGCCCTATTCTGCAGGGCTGTTCCTTTGTCAGTCAGGCCACAGCATGTAACAGTGCCATGTGTTGCTCCTCCTCAGATGCAGACATCTGCATTCATCCTTGTTGATCTTTGATTTCTCTCAGACATCCTTTTTTTGTCTGTCCAAGACCCTCTGAATCTTATCTTATCTCTGATCTTACAATCATCTTATAGATCAGCTATTCCTCCTAGTTGTGTACTGTGTGCTTGCTGAAGCTGTACTCAAGGTCATTGGAGAAGATGTTTAACAGTTTAACAGTGCTGCCCTCAGCACTGACCCCTTGGATACAGCACTAGTGACCTGCCTCTAAACCAGTGACCACAACACTCTGGGCTTGGGAGCCAGGCTGTTTTAGTTCACCTCACCGTATGGTTGTTTAACCTGTATTTTGCCAGCTGTTCTGTGAGGCTGTTAGGGAAGCCAATGTCACAATTCTTACTAAAGTTGAGGTGAACAACTTCCACTGTTCTCCCATCATCCACCAAAACAGTTACATCATCCACACTGTGGAGAGTTATCAGGTGAGTTAAGCATGGCTTCCTCCTCGTAAATTCAGGTTGACTATACCATATTTTGCTTCATCTGTTTGGAAAAATGGCTTCCAGGATTAGTTGTTCCTCTATCTTCCCAGAGATAATGGTGAAGCTGCCCTGCCTATAGTACCCTGGATCTTTCACACTGCCATTCTTGAGGATAGGAGTAACATTTTTTTGCCTCCAGTCTTCAGGAATCTTTCCCAGTTGCCGTGACATTTCAGCAATAATAAAGAGTGGACTTGCAGTGGCATCATGCAGCTTCCTCAGCACTGGTTGGTCCAACCTGTTATGCTCCATGAACTTATGTATGTACAGTTTGTTCAAGCTCTCCTTAACCTGTTTTACCTTCCATGGAGTTTCAGGCACGTTCCAAACTTCCCCTCTGTTTTCTGGGGCTTGGGATTCTTCAAGCACTGTTTTACTAGGAAACGTGGAGGCAAAGAAGGTACTGAGTATCTCAAACTTTTCCATTTGCTTTGTTATCAGCACCCCTACCCCGCTCAGGAAGAGTTTACATTTTCCCTAGTTGTCCTTTTGTTCCTTTTGCTATTTTCTACAACTGCACATAGAATTCTCTCTTGTTCCCCTTCATGTACAGAAATGTTGCTAGATTCAGCTCCTGGCTTTCCCTGGTGCTATCATGGTGACTCCATACTCCTCCTGCATCACCTGTTCCAGCTTTCACTCCTATATGTTTCCTTTTGAGTTCAGTTACTCGTGCCAGTCTCTAGCTGCCTTTCATNAAAAAACTTCTCTAAAACAACAGAAACAACCCCAAAACAACAACAACAACAACAAAGAGACAACTCAGAAGGAAAACAAACCCCTCCAAATCCTCAGAACTTGGACAAAACCCAGCTGCCTGCATCCACCCAGCTGCCTGCATCAGTGTGCTGACACTCTCAGCTGTGCCTGGAGAGATGCATATGGGTAACATCTGTCACTCACAATAGCTTTTTTGAGTTGAAATTTGCAATGTTTTATATGAACTTTGCATGATATGCCACCTGTGCTCTTGTCTGTGTTATTTCAATAAATTGAAGCAAACGAGTTTGATAAGCTTTTATTGATGCCACAGTTCTGTGGCACTGTCCCTGAGGCACAGACCTTTCTGATTCTCCAGCTCAAGGGCTCATCTGTGCCCCCAAAACTGGTCTTAATCCTCATGGTAAGAGGATTTGCAAACCCTTTAATCTCCTGCAAAGCTGTAACAGTGAGAATGGGGCTATTTCACCCCAAATAATGGCAGCAAGTGTGTTGTGGGATGGGCATTTTGGGGTGGGTTCTGGTCAGATGGAGGCATTGCTTTTCTCCTCATCTCCTGCTGTCACAGAGCAGAGCGGGAAAGGGTTTTTTTTGCAAACCCACTTGTGTTTGGCATCACATCTATTAACTTCAAAGTCCTTGGCTCTCAGCGTTCCGCACCCTTCACCCATCTCCTGCAGAGACGTGCCAAACCTGTAGAACAAAAATTGTATTGCTGAAGAGGAGGAGACTCTCAAAGTCTTGCAGAAGAGGAGAGGTGGGCATGGGTTGCCCTGCCCTTTTCCTGCACCATCTCACTGTGCATGCATTGATTCTTGCAGGAGGGTGACCAGATCTGAGAAGGGTTGCTGTGCCTGCAGTAAGGTCTGTGAGGAGCATGTGTGGAGCATGAAAAGCCATGTTAGTCCATGGATCTGGTGGGAGCTGTGAGGTTACTGTGCTCTAAGTTGGGTACAATTCACCAACTTGTGGACCACAGAGCTTTGCTGGGGGGAATATGAGACCACTGCATAAACTCCAACATCTTGGAGAGATGGGTCAGGGCATGAACTGGGTCTGAAATGGAGCAAAGCTGCTGTTTACACCAACAGACTGTGGGTATACTCACATTTTGGGGTTGAAAGGTGTGTTGTCCACCCATCTCCACACCTTCTGGTGTGAACTTAATCCAATCCACACCGGTGGTGGGCTTTTGCCTGTAATAGTCTTGATGTGCTCCTGGAAAATAGAGGTGACCAGTTGCTCCCAAAATCTCTCTGTGGAGGGTTTAATGGCAAGCAAATTCATGGGGTAAATCTGACTCCCAAATTGATGAGACATGAATGTCCCACATACTTTGAATGCTTCCCCAAACCCTCTGGTTGCTAGGCTCTTTTTTCTTCCCTGCCCACCTGAAAATCAGGACTGTTATGTCCTTTTAAAGCCTTCTTCTCCCTATTCACCTTTTCTTTCTTGTCCTGGAGCACCACCAGCTGGGAGTCCTGATTTTCACAGCTTTTCACGCCTTGAGTCCAGTTTCCCAATTCCTCAGAAAGCCAATAGCATCTTTCCCCATGGAGCTGCCAGTCCTGGGGACATAGCTTGCAGCCAGCATAAGCTGAAGAGGAGAAAAAGCCATGAGACACTCCAAAGGGTTGTCAGGTCATTCCCCAGCCACCAGCTGAAGGTACTGAGGGATTCCCCATCCCTCACCTGGGCTCTTTCCCCGTTGTTGAGTTTTTTACATTGATGTGGTTTTTCCAGCCACTGGAGAGAAGGAGGGTTACTGAGGTTAGGTGACCAGAAGGACGTTATTGGCTGGTGGAGGTGGAGGAAAAGTGGCGAGGAACCTCCTCCCTAGGGCTGACACTGCTCCGTGGAGGAGGGATCAGCAAAAATTGCAAGGAAAAGAGGATTCTTCCTTGCAACACTCCTCTTTGCCAAATAACCCTTGGTGGCCTCACAATATCAAGGGTCTAAAGGTCTTTGTCCTTGCGGTAGAAGACCTCCACAAAGGTCTCACCTGAGCATCTCCCAGCATAGTCAGGTGGGAAGGGGCATTACCTGTGGGGCTGTCACCTCGGGGCTTGCAGAAATACTGCACCAGGGATGAAAACATGCACTGCTCCATCTGGTTCCTTTCCCGGATCCCATTGCCTAGCTGTGGAACACTTGTCACTGCTGGCTGCGGGGAGCACTGAAAAACTTGGAACAGTAATCTGGAGTCAGAAGCTGCAGCCATTTTGGCATAAAAATCACAAAGCCAGCAAAACTGGGTTTCATTTTCTCATACAGTTACTTAAGCCAGCCTGAAAAACATGGCTTGTATCTTCCACCCTTGTGTGATAGCTATGGGTATAATCTAGGTTTACTCAGAGGGGATTTATTCATGGTGGTTGACGTTGCATCTGTGCAGGACCACCTCGTCCCATCTGTTGCCTTTCCCTGATCTTAAAATGAAAAGCCAAACATGGTTATGGGAAAAAGCAGTTTTTACCTCAGTATTTATTTAAGGATTTTTAGGTGCACTTCACCCAGGTGGAATGCTCCAAAGTGCACCCCTAAATGCACACAATACAATTTATGTAGGCCTTGCAAATTAACATATCTATCAAAGATACCCAATAAGACACTTGAATGAGTCCCACATTCTGAGGAATCTCCTCTCTGGATGGACCTATTTTAGTTTACAGAATGTGTTCTAGAAAGAACCTTGGTATCTGGGGCTTTCTGACTCCTGACTACAAGGCTTCCAGGATGTTTGGTCTCCTGGCCTAATGGAACAGTTGGTCTTCAGCTAAGTTATCAAATTTAAAGAATTAAAAGTATGTGGGCTAAAAGCACAAAGAATATATGAAAACTATATTAAGGGATATATAAAAGAGGTATAAAATAAAAGAAAATCATCCTGGTATCACCTCCAAAGGCTGAAATGCTGAAATGAACCCCAATTTCCCCTCCCTGGCTGCTCACTGGGGTGTGAGATGTAGATAAGAGCTGGTTACTCACCCCACACACTCAGCACCACCACCAGGACCAGCAGCATGAGTTGCCCCAGCCCTCCAGCTATGAGGAGGAGCCTGTGCCACCATGGACAGAAAGCAGGTGCTGAAAGAGGCCACATTTGTTTTAAAAAATGAAAGATGAAAAAGCTGGGGGTTTAGAGGAAAGAAAAAAGCCTCTCTGTCACGCTAGTGAGTTTGAGCAGAAGTCTACAGCTTCTTTGCTTCCTCCAAAAAAGTGAATCACCACTGATGAGGTCTGGAGTGAGGGTGGTTTCTCAGGTGATGGAGGTGCCACAGGAGCCTAAGGAGCACCCTTGGGCACCCAGTGGTGGAGCCCATGGGGATCCAACGGGGATCGGGAGCCTTCTGAAACTGGCTTAATTTAGAGCTCCTGGTTAAGTGGAGCTGGGAGTGGGTGAGACAAAGGTCTCTCCAGCCCTCGTCTTCACCAGGATTCCAGCCACATCAGCAGCAGCTTTCCTTCCCATCCAGGTGTGTTGGCTCATGTTGGGCTTCTTGGCACCCATTTTGCCCCCCAAGTGAAGAGGCTTGGAAGTAAAACTGCTTCCATCCCTTCCTTTCTCTTTTTCCTCCTCTTTTCAAGCCAAGATCCCACCTTAGAAGGCATTTAACCCACAACAATGTTCTCCATGGTCTCGAAAACCTCAACATGGAGACGAAGAAGCAAGCAAACCCAAAAGTAAACAAATCCGAAAATCTTCCCAAAACTTGAAACAAGCATTTTCCCCCCAAAATAGGACTTACCAGGATGCTTCTCAGCAGAAGAAACATCCCCAAGATGCTTTAAATCAGCATAGATGATTTCCCCAGCCATGGTCACTCAGAAGGTCCCAGGAGCAGCTCAAAAGTGACACCATCCGTGGACAACCTCTTGCCTTGTGAACTATGTGCTCATGTCTGCATCCGGCTCCAGGAAATGGTATTTGCTGGGGCTTTTATCTGCTTTTTTGTTTGTACATATATATATATATATATATGTATGTATATATATTCTACAGCCTTCCCCTGCAAATGGAAGGTGGTGAGGGAAAGGGTATCCTGCAGCCAGGAAGAGGTGGCACACCTGGAGGCATAGAAACATCTGTGGGTTGGTGGTTGTGCTAAACATCTGTGAAAGCCAAATTAAAAAATAATTTCAAAAAGCTTTTAAATAAAGTTTTTAGTGTGAGGCTAAAGCATGTCAGGAGGTGGATCAGTGTGACCACAGGCAGGTAATCAGGTGAGGAGGAGACAGGTAAAATTTGGTGTTTCTTCCCCAAAATATGGGGTGGGAGTGACTTGAAATGCCTTTTGTTCCATGTGACTTATTCAGCTGGTTTTGACACAATATTTGGCCTCTATTTTATCCTGGGGTAAAGAGATCTGATATGCTCAGGGGTTGCCCAGGTTCTGCCCAGGAAGAGGTGAGAATCTGTATTTCCTTCAGGCTCCTAATAAATTTTATTTTATCTTATTTTGTTACTTTATTTTATTTTGATTTTCCTCCCACTCCTGATNGCACCTCAAAAAAAGAAAGGAAAAAAGCAGAAGTTTGCCCCAAAACCTATTAGCAGCCAGATAAGGTAAATAAGAGGATAAACCCAAAGATCCAAAGGTCCCAGTAGTAAAGCAATGCATTGTTTTATTTTAAAATTTTTAATAATTTAAAAATTATTAATTTTAAATTTGGGTTTATTTAATTTTTATTTTTATATTTTTATTATCTCATGTCTATTTTTAATTTGTTTTCCATCCGCAGACTTTATTTGTCACAGAAAGTCTGTGTGGTGAGCTGCTATCAGCCAGCCTTCCTGTCCTCCGCAAAAGCAGCTGCTCCCATGGTGTGTGACCAGTGATTACAAAAAACCCCTAAAATGTACAAAATAAATTAGGTTTAAGGTAAAACCCTGCAGCTGGGTAGCTTAATTACAAGAACACTTTGTTTTTAAATTGTATTGTAAAAAAAATTATAAAATGGGCTGAAGGGAACTGTTCTTCATCCTTGTAGAATCCCTGAGGGCTGTTGTGGGGTGCCCTGACATTCTGGAACAGAGCGATCCTCCGTTGTGTTTTCCCCAGCTGCACACTAAAAAAAGCACTTTTGGACAATCCATCTCTGTAGCTGAGAAAAAACCCGGAAATGCTGGAAAAGAGGGTGAAGTGATGCCAGGTGGAGCNCTTCAGGTTTGGGACTGTCTGGCAACTGCATGGAACGACCACCAACTTCCTGTCTACGATAACTTTTCCCCCTCCCTTTTCCCAGTTCTTTTTGGCGTTAATCCCAGGTTTTAGCCAGTGACATAACATCCCAAAGCAACACCTTTTTATAGAGTTAAAAATTATGGTTTTTTCCTCAGGCACCTCAAAAAAAGAAAGGAAAAAAGCAGAAGTTTGCCCCAAAACCTATTAGCAGCCAGATAAGGTAAATAAGAGGATAAACCCAAAGATCCAAAGGTCCCAGTAGTAAAGCAATGCATTGTTTTATTNCTGAAGGGAACTGTTCTTCATCCTTGTAGAATCCCTGAGGGCTGTTGTGGGGTGCCCTGACATTCTGGAACAGAGCGATCCTCCGTTGTGTTTTCCCCAGCTGCACACTAAAAAAAGCACTTTTGGACAATCCATCTCTGTAGCTGAGAAAAAACCCGGAAATGCTGGAAAAGAGGGTGAAGTGATGCCAGGTGGAGCTGGAGGGGAACCCCTGGTTCAGCAGGTGGGCAGGTGGCCCTGGGTAGGCAGCCCCTTCTGCATTGCCCTTAAGGACACACAGGAAAATCCCTCAGAAAACTATAAAATAAACCAAAAAACCTTTTTTTTAAAAAAAATATTTTTTTTCTCTTCATGAGAGAAGGTTGCACCTCAGCATCAGGCTTGTTCCCACGGAGCAGATACAGGTGATGGGGTTTGGGAAGGGCTTGAAAGCTAAGGGGAGATGGTCTTAAATTTTGATTAGAGGAGAAAATTTCAATTACAGGGAGAAGTTTTTAATTGCAGAGAAAATTTTAATTGAGGGGATTTCAATAGAGGGAGATTATTTTAAGTGGGAGGAAAAAATCTTTAATTTAGGGGAGGAAAACTTAATTTTGGAGACAAAATACTAATTGAGGAGAAAATATTTATTGAGGGCAGGAGATATTAATTGGGGGAAAAACTTCAATAGGGAAAAAGGTTTGCAGGGATGAAAGTTTAAATATGGCAGAAAATTTTAATTGCAGGGAGAAAATGTTAACTGAGGAGATTTTAATAGGGGAAGATTTTAATTGGTGGAGGAAATTAATTTGGGGTGGAAGTTTGATTGTGGGGAGAAAACTTGACTTGCAGGGAGAAAATTTTAACTGAGAGGAGAAAAGTATAATTATGGGGATAAAACTAATTGGGGCAAAGAAAATTTTAATTGCAGGGACAAGATTTTAATTGTGTGAGAAAACTTCAGCTGGGGAGAAAAGTTTAAATATGATGCAGGGAGGAAATTTTAAATGGTGAGAAAATTTTAGTTGAGGACTGACAGTCTTCATGACCCTTCTGATAGATGGAACTTTGCTTGGCAGGTGAGGCAAGAGCACCTGCAGCGGAGGAACCCCAAAAATGGAGGAAATGAGGGTTTGTTCCAGATTTTTGGGCATGGAAGGGAGCAAGCGGGCAGGTAACTGCAGGGCAATGAACTGTAGAATCACTGGGTTGGGGGTTTTTTTGGTACTTCTGTAATTTGAGAATAAAACCCAGCTGAAGTAAGATTGGGTGGAGGGAGGGGGAAGCTGTTTCTGGCACTTCCCTTGAGGGAACATTTTTGTCACTCAGCAGATAGAATTTTTGCTCTGAACAGATCAATTTATTATTAACCCTTGCAGAGGCACTTGTGTAACTTGACTCTTTTAAGCAACTTTTCCCCGACAAATATTCCATTTTTATGATTTGTTCTGGATTAGAATGAAGAAATTTTTGAAGAATCGAACTGTAAAAGACCCCAGAAAGAAATTTGGTATTTAAATCCAGTTTGGACACATCAGAAAGTATTTATTATTGTCTTCTTTCCCTGGAGAAATCAGCTTTCCCTTTGCCCTGTTTCAGCTCTCCTGATTTTGCTACCTTCTCTGTCATCCCCTTGGCACACAATAAAGTAAAGAAGGGACTTTTGGGGCCTTGTTCTACCCAACCAGGGACTAAGATTTTTGAGGAATGTGTTTTTTTAATTTGATTTAGCCCATTTGTGGCTTTTTCAAATTTGATTTTTAAAAAAATTTAAATTTATTTGTTGATTTCCCATTTGTTGTTTTTTTTTTTTTAATTTTTTGAATATTATTCTTTTTTAACTATTTGGCATATTTGGCTTCTGACTTACTTTCTAACATTTTTCCAGGAAGAAGAGGGGAGAGGAGGGTGTTTCCCATAAAATTTGGTTCATATTATGGGGACAAAAAGGGAGAAGCTTTAACAAAAAATGGGGGAAATCCCACTGGATGAAAACACTAAGATTTTTAGGTAAAACTCCTAAGAAACAGAATTTTATTTGCTCATGGTGAAGGGAGAGTGTATATTCTGGATCACAGGATCCAGAGATGGAGGCACCATGACCCAAAGTGTCTTAGTTTAGGTGGAGAAAAAAATTCCACTGAACTTTAATAATGAGGTAAACCCCAGAAATAAAAGCAAAATTTTAATTATGGTACATTACAGGAGCATATGTGCATCTGCAGCTGGGGAGGAAACTCCCCAGAGAGTTCCCATAAATAAATAAAAAAAAGTTATCCCACATGGAGAAGAATTTTCGGTATTTCTCACCCAGAATGACACCAAGGTCACTGGCATTGGGATGAGACCAACCTTTCATCATCTTGGCATGACTTGTGGAGTGTTGCTGCCCTGGGAGCCCTCGCAGAGGCACTGAAGGTCTGCTCTCCTGCAGGTCACAGCATGGAGATGAAGCCAGAGGCACGTGTCGCCTGCCAGGTGATGCTGGCAGTGATTTTCTCGGCTCTGTTCATCACAGCCATCACTTTCGCAGGTGAATGTCGAGGTTTTAGCCCCATGGTGAATGTCTCTGAGATATTTTGGGTTGTTGCATTTGTGGCAGATCTATGTCCATGTTCCCAGGGAAGACGAAACTCACCCTGGCTGCTGTTCTCTCTATGAGAACAGCAGAGAAGGAGAAGATTGTTTCAGAGCAGGCTTTCTACAGGAAACCAAACCCATCCCCTTGGTGTAGGATGTTATCTAGAAACCCTTAGAAAATCAACAGAAAGAGCCATTTCAGAAGTACAGTCACACAAAAGTATTGTTTTCAGAGAAGAAGGGGCCTGCAGGTGTTGGCATGAGTCCCACCAAGTTGTCTGTAGGAATAAGAGATTTTTTTTCTGTAATTTTCACTACTTTTGCATTAATGACAGAGAGCATTATCCAAGGGCATATTTAGGGATAGGGCTACTCTGAAATTCCTCTTTAAAATGTGTGTTTTTGAAGTCTACCACCGTGTTTCTTTCTTTGAAGGTGCAGCATCTCTGTTTCTTGTCCAACCTCACAAGCTAGGCCATGATTTGGGCTTGTTTCTTTGCAGCATTTCTCCTAGTATATTAATTTTTCTCTTTGCCCACAGGGGAGGCAGGTGAAAGAATTTTGGAAGCCATGGGGTGGAGGATGATCTCTCTACCCCAGAGAGGCAAGGGGAAGGTGATGCTCATTAGCCCTGTTCTATTTTTAATGACAGTGCAGGCTTTTCAGCCTCATGCCCAGCCCCGCTTCCAGTGTCCCTTCGACTGGATCAGGTACAGAGGAAAATGCTACTATTTTTCGGAGGTTGAGGGGAACTGGACATCCAGCCAGGACAACTGCTCAGCGCTAGGTGCTTCCTTGGCCATGCTGGACAGCACGGAGGACTTGGTAAGGAGACATGAGGACGTGCTCGGCGTGGGGAAAAAAACCCCAAACCAATGTATTTGAAATCTTTTGGTTTCTTTGACTGCTCTTCTAGGATCTTTCTTGAAGATCTGAGGTGAGAAGTTGGGGAAAACTTGGGAGTATGTCATCATGGGTCTCTTCAAATTCTTCACCAAAGCCAACTACTGAAAGAACTGTAGGAGTAAACCCCTGTTTCTAGATGATACTTTTTGGTAGCATATTGAAATGTTTAAGCTCCAAAGAAGCCCTAAAGCAGCATGAGAAACTGGTAAAATTGAGATTTCTTGTTAGAAGAAGGTAAAAAACTTTCGTTTTCCTCTCATTCAGAGCTTTGTGATGAGATACAAAGGCACCTCTGAGCATTGGATTGGCCTCTTGCGGGAGGATAAGGAGCAGCCATGGCAATGGGTGAACCACTCACTTCTATCTCAGCTGTGAGTCCATGTTTTTCATTATTATCTTGTCGGTTGTTGTTTCCTCAGCCAAAAATTGTGCATATCTCCTTGTACTTGAGGTACATCCAGAGACAGCGATGGGACAATGTTTGGGGAGGGCAACATTGCATCTGGAACTGATCTTTGTTTTCCCCAAAAGGTGGGAGTGGTGCATTCGGTGAGAAGATTCTAGGTTTAGATTTTTTTATTTTGTTTTTTTCTTGCAAAGCTTTGGGTTTCATATTAGAAATAAATCAGAGTCATTGTTGGCATATTGGTATTGAATTAGTTCTATTCCTATAAAAGAAATATGTAGAGATATTTTGGCATGTTGGTGCCCGAGAGGATGCCTGAGAACTGAAGCTGAGGGAAGCCTGTGTGTGAGTTTTCTCCTTTTTCCTGCTGCCCCATCTAAGGTGGGTTATCTCCTCTATCCTTCCAGGTTTCGAATCCGTGGTGGTGGGCTCTGTGCTTACCTGGATGACAATGGGATCAACTCCTCCCACTGCAGCACTGAGAGGAGCTGGATTTGTAATAAACATGAGCTGCAGAGCTCAGGCAAGGGCAACAGGATGAGACGGCCTCCAAACCTCTGTGTCAGCTCCTTGGGTGCAGCAGGGAGGCCTTCGCACACCCAGATACCTGCTGCACCATAGGGATATGAAAGAAAATCTCAAAAAGGTTTTGAATACCCTGGGCAAGGGGTTATTGGGGTTTCCAGGGGACCAACAAGGTGTTGGTGGGACAAGGCAGCCTTTGGGGACCCACGTGGGATAGTTCTTGGGAATCTGGGGAGGGGCAGGGCAGCCTTGTGGGCTCTTTTTGGGTTTGGAGCAACTTGGTGATGGGTGAAACAAAGATGCCATCCACTTCTTGGAGAAAAAAAAAATTTATTATATTCTGAGCACATTTACCTGCTAAGTACTTGGAAATACATCTCGAGCATGGGGAACAGCAGAGGAAAAGAGTGGGGGCAGTGGGTGTGAGCATATCCTTGTGATTACAAAATCAGTTTTAAAATGAGGCAGTGGCTGGTATTAATGCAAAGCCTGCAAAAATTGAGATTTCTAATTTGTATTTGAAGCCCAGCCAATCACAGGCACTGAGATCAGCAAAAGGAACCCTCAGAGGAGGCTGCAATTGGGAGAAAAAGCAAAGTTTTCAGCTCAAAACAAACGCCGGGAAGCCCAGCTCCCGTTAATGAGTTTCAGATGAACTTAACAACTTGAGATGAGCTGTGCTGAGCTCAGACCCAAAATCCCCTGTTCATAACCCAAAAGAGAGACATCTAAGATGGAGGTAGGACCACAAACTGAGCTGCAAATGACTCCAAGACTCAGAAAATAAGAGTTGAGGAGCATCAATGAACATTTCCAACCAGCTTTTGGGAGGATCCTTCCAGGGCATCAGCCCTTGGGGGACAGTTTAATGGTTGAGAGGAGCACGCAAAAGTAGGGGAAGACCCTCTCCCCACTGAAGGAGGCCTGCACAGTGAAAATGCGTTGGCGGCTGCTGACAGCATAGAAAGAGACCTGGCCCACCTCGTAGTCCAGGTAGACCCCAATCTCCCCATTGAGGAGTGGGACAGAGGTGTTGGATGGAGCTGTGAGGGCAACGCAGAGCTCATCATACTTCTGCAAGCCCCAGATCTCAGTGTTGGGCTTGAAAAGAACCCGGCCTTTCCTCTGAACTGACTCACAGGCCACCCCCACAGCCCAGAAGCGGCCATTGGCCTCCACCTCCCAGTAGTGACGGCCCGAGGTGAAGCCCTCGCTGCCCAGCATGCATGGATCTGTGTCGAACCGGCCTGGACCTGCAGGCCACTGGCATTGAGGTCTGCCCCACGTGGCTTCTTTGAGGTCCTCAGAGAGGATCACCTCTGGACCCACTGTGGCTGGATCCAGGGTTACGTCCACTGAAAAGCAAAAAAAGAATGAGTCAGAAGCCAAATTTAAACCTAGAAAACACACCCCCCCAAAACACCTTCACTGGGGACTTTTCAAGGAGAAAGGGAGAGGAAAGGTGAGGCTGGACATGTAAGAGTGAAGAGGTGGAAACTGGAGATGGAGGATATCTGTCTGAAGTTGAAGATGGGCGAGCAAAGAGATGAAGGTTGGAGATGGAAGCCCTAGGGAGACAGACTGTGGAGCTGGAGAATCTCCAACTCCATTGATCATCAGCCCAGAAAACACCAGGAGCTGGTACTTTGCTCCTCTCTGATTACCTTCAAACTGTTTGGCGGTGTGGTAGTCCAGGGCAAGGTCCCATGTGCATGGCCGTGGTTTGAGGAAGAAAGCCATCGCACCCTCAGCGTCCTCTCCTCCTGGCTGGAGGCACAGGAAAAGGAAAGAAAGGATAAAATCTAATTCTTATCCTTCAAACAGTCATGTCTCAGTTTCTGCCCCTTTCTATGTCAAAAAAATGGGTTTAACCACCACATTTAATCAAAGTACTTCAGGAAAACAGCAAATTTTTTCTTCAACAGTTGCAACAGAGCTTGGTTCATTTATGGAAAGACCCTTGGAGATGGGTTAAATCAGTTAGTTCCCTGATGACTATGAAGGGAAAATGAGGAGCAGATTGAGAATAACCCATCTCTGTTGTAGATATTACTATACCCCCAAATCTCCATTCTTCCTGCTGGCTGAAGGCTGAATCTATCCATCTTAAATCCATTGCTGCTCCACCATTCATCAATCAAATCTGACAGTTTATTTGAGTGAGGAAAGTCCCTAAAATTCAGGTAAGCCATATTCACCTCTCACATCTGGGGAGAGCCTGTGAGAGAGGAAGAAATTTGCTGTTGACCTTGGAGAAAATGTACGCAGGGAGATAAGAGCTGGAACTAAATGGCCTCAAATTCATCCTCTGGATTTCAGTATGGGGTTTTGCATGCAAACAAGGGGTTGCCCATGCTAAAGGACCCTGAAAATGAGTAATAAAGCCCCAAAATGATTGAATAAACCATACTGTGAAAGTTGAAAATGAACAGCTTGCTTCTTTTGCACATATTTTCCTCAGCAAATCTGCAGATAAGGGGATTAAAGCAGCAGGGTGATGAGTAAAAGTGGGGGAAAGGTAAGAAAAATCACTCAAATGAAGATAAAATCAGTAGCTATGCAGTTCCTCACCCAAATTCCCCAGCTGGATTTTTACAAGTGGATGAGAAGCAAATAATCACCAGGACCCTCGACAACAAAAACACCTTTAAATCTGAAACAAAGATCCTGAGACCAAAGCAAGGGTAAATCCACTTCCCTTCTTGAGTTCATGGGATGGGGAGGGGGCTCAAAATCCCCTTTCACCCCCTACAGACATTAGGATGAGGTAACCCCCATCTCAGCACTGGGATTTTCCCCCTCACTCAAACCTTCTTGGAGTTTTCCTTGCTGTTGCTGTTTTGGAGTTCTTCTAGATGGTTCTCCTCTACTGGCTGCTTCTCCACTGGGTTCTTTTTCCTTTTGGGATTTTTTTTTTTTCTTCCTCTCTCTGGCACAGGCTCAGCCAAAGCTCAGTCCTGTCTCAGCCTCTGCCAGCTTTTATCAGCCAAGAAGGGAGGAGCCCTCCAATCTCTCGCCTGCAGATGGGGCCATGACGTGTAAACACCACCTGCACCATCTGATTGCCCCTTTTTTCCCCCTTTCAGGGCCATTTATTTTCTCAACACAGGCCCTGAGGAGGGAAGAGAGGAAAATTAAGGCACTGCAAAAAAAAGCATTATTGCATGGAACTACAAGGGAGAAAATGGTTAAATTTTGCTGCCTTAGTTCACCAAATCTGACTCCGGCCCCTTACATATGATGGAGCTGAACAAGGCACAGCTGGGAGCAGCTTCTAGGTGAGGAATGTGACAGTAATGCCTAGAAATAGGACAACCTTGTGGAGATAAAATACTTGAAGACTACTTGTGGGTGATGAAATTTGCTTTTCCAACTGGGGCAGGTTGTGCTGAGAACCGAGCGCAGGAATAGCCCAGGGGCGGTTCAAGGGCAGGCAGCTTCACCCTGTACCACTGCCAACCCCCAGCACTCCTTTCTCCTCGCCAGGAGGGTAGCATGGCCATAGCAGCGGCACAGAACCCCTGTGCTGGCTCCGGCCAGAGCTTCATCTCTTGGTGTTGAAGAGACAAAAGCCCCTCAGGAGGCAATGGGTGAGCCACCACGGGCTGTGGTCATGAAGATTTTTGGAGGGCCAGACGAGACTAGTGAGATCAGCTTGCTATGACCCATCACGCCTTTCCCCTCTCCCTCCCCCTGAAAAAAAGGTGCAAAGTGAAAATATTTTAATTTCTTTGTGGGAAAGCAAAGTTCCAGTGCCGGCTCCTCGTTATGGAAGAAATATAAAGCAAGTTGATCCCTGCTTTCCAGGGAAGGCAGCAAGGAGGCTTTTTTTAGGAGTGTTATTTGCTTTCCTCCTTCAAACAATTAAAGATTTTGAAGGCAGAATTGTATCAACAATCTGGGCTGACAGCTTTAATTTGTTTTTTTTTTTTTTGAGTGTATTCAGGAGAAAATCCAGTCTCACCTGCAATCCTTAAGGAAGGTGTTGGCAGAGTTTCGGGACTGGAGAGCAAGCAAAGGGACACCAGACTACCTAGTACAGGGGGTCCCCTTGGCTCTTCAGAAGTCTGAATGGGTCTTTGGGTATTTATTTTTCCCTAAACCCCTCTTGAAGAAACATGTGGGATCATCTCCAAGAGGCACCGTGAAAGTCCCACACCCAGTTGGTGTGGTTGGTGCAGATCCTGGGCAGGTTTGGCAAGCACTGCCAACTTTGAATCAATTTCATGGCACTGCTCATTTTCATCCCAGATGGAGCCACAAAGGGACATTTGTTAACATGAAATGAACCCTTCCCCCTGCTTCTCAGGGCCTGGATTGGCTTTGGACAGAATATAAAGAGGAATGGCAACAGAGGAGGAGAAAGGAAAATTTTGGGGTGAAGTACTTAATTACCCTGCAGTCACTAATTAGCTGCATCCTCAGCCCTGCCCCAGTGTGGCAGTCCTCCTGGCTACAGCCTAAGTGCTTTTGTCCTTTAACTCTAAAGGGGAAAATTCAGGTCTGGGGGTTGCAGATGGATTTTTCGTCTTCTCCAGGAGATGAGTGAAGCCTCGGCGCCGCGTTGAGGCTGAGTTTGAGCAGCTGCGCCGGCGGCTGGCGGAGCAGGAGCGCACGGTGCTCAGGCGGCTGGCGAGGCTGTACGACACCTTCCAGCTACCCATGCCGAAAAACCATTGCGGGTGGCCGAGGGGATTGCACAGCTCTACAGAGTCATCAGGCAGCTGGAGGCCAGGTGCTTGCCCCAGGTGAGTGTCCTCCTTACTCAAAAGCTCTCCCAAAGTGCTGCCTATGGGGTCTTGAACTCCCTTTTTTCTCCCTCTTTCCTTTTAGGACGTTGGGAGCATCCTGAGCAGGTATGTGGCAACTGGCTGCTTCACGTCCCTGTCACCTCAACTGTGGAGAGGGGCATAACATCTGTCCCTGTCATTTCTTTTCCCAGTTGGAGTGAAATGAGGCTCCACCTCCCTTCGGGGCTCCCCAAGGAGCGGGAGAAGAGCCTGAGCTGCCGCCGCCGCCAAAGCGATGCTCTTTGGGAGGTCCTGGAGAAGTTCAGAGGTACTTGGGTAGAATTCTGATATTTTAGGAGAATTCAGAGGCATTTTAGGAGGCTTTGGGGAGGAATGCAGAGGTATTTGGGACAATACAGATGCATTGGGTGGAGGAATTCAGAGTTATTTTGGGAGAAATTCAGATGCATTTTGAGATAATTCAGTTACCTGGGGAGAAGTCAGAAGAATTTCAGGAGGAAGAGGAGCTTGTCCAAAGGAAAAGCAGCAGCAGGCTCTGCATCTGCTCACTCCCCACCTTCTTCCCTCCTTCCAGAAACAGATCCCCTCTTGGATCTCCCCACAGCAAAGAAGACTTTGGAGACTGACACTACTTTTCTCCCACAATTTCTGGCAAAGAAAAAGTGTGGGATGAGGAGGAGGAGCGGGATGAGGCCAGAGAGCCCCGTTGAGGCCAGGAGCTGGCTGGCTGCTGTCATGGGATCATTGCCAGGAGATGCAGGATATGGACACCGTAGCTGGACTCCACAAGATGCTGCCTGTGCATCCTCAAACAGAGCCCTAGGTTCTGCCCATATTCTTAGGGACACAAAACGTTTTCTGCCCAGCTCCCCCCTCAGCTGCTTTAATTAGTGACCAATCTTGTGCTGCTGCTCACCATGTAGTTCATGAATTAAAAAAATTAGAAAAAACACCCCAGACTTTCCTTTTGCGTGTGTGTGCGTGTGTATGCATAGGCTAGATTTTAAGGTATATTTATTGGTTCCGCGGGGACAGGGAGGAGGCAGTAGCGAGGGGCAGCGGGATCCTTGCGTCCCGGTTCCTGGGTACGGAGTGGCGGACCTGTCCCGGGCCCTAAACTATGCGGCCTTGACTGAGAACAGCACGGCCCGCTCCTCCCCGCCGGGAGCGGCTGCCCCGGCTCTGGCTGTCGCCACTCGGCTGCCCCCTAACCCCCGCACGATAAGCAGCGCGATAAGCGGCGACTCCCCACGGGATCGCCCCTGTCCCATCCCACCGTGCAGCTCTCAGTGGCCATCCCCCCTGCGGAGCTTTAATTCAATTTATTTTATCTTGCTCTGTACATACTATTCACATCTCGCTCTCCTCTCGGTGCGGCCCTTTGGGCGACNGCACCGGCCACGGCTCAGTTCGGCTCTTGTATCGCTTCTTTGAGCCGCGGGGCAGCTCACGCCACACCCACGCCACACCCACGCCACACCCACGCCACACCCACACCGCCCCGTCCCGACCACCCCGAGGGGCAGCCCACGCCACATCCACACCACACCCACACCGGCCATCCCGAGGGGCAGCTTTTTTTCGCCGCCTCACCTCGCCCGTCCCCTTCGTGCGGTCCCTTCACGGCCACCTCACTCCGGGGAGACAATTTCTGGGAAAATATTTACACCTAGCAAGGCCCTAACTTCTCCTGCTACTGCAGAACCCTTATGTAGGCTGAGAACCTTCTTCGAAAAGAATAATAAGTGCCTAAAATAATTAAGAATTAATTAAGCATTAAGTTGGTCTGCTGTCAACGAGTATTTTCCCGGGTGTTTCCTAGAAGAAAGCATTAAAAAAAAAAAAAAAAAAAAAAAGAAGGGAGAGAGAGAAAGGGATTTTTTTTTGGT
>VZRF01005646.1:278180-299474 GCA_013396875.1 Vireo altiloquus | reverse complement strand
CGAGTATTTTCCCGGGGGTTTCCTAAAAAAAAACATTAAAAAAAAAAAAAAAAAAAAAAAGGAGGGAGAGAGAGAAGAGGATTTTCGTTTGGTCTTATTTTTCCCCTTCCTTTCTTTGCCCCGAGACATCAAACTTTGGGTTATTTGGGCTCGGTTTCGCGGTCCCGATCCCCTGTCCCGATCCCCTGTCCCACTCCGCACCTCGAGGAACGGCGGGACCGCACAGCGCCGCTGCCCGAGATCAAATAACGAAAAGGGAGCTTTTCTATGCGCCCCCACCCCCCGGGCAGGGGCAAATCTGGGGCTATAAACGGAGTTTTGTAGGGAGTTAGGAAAGCCCAGAGCGGTTTTTTTTGCCCATCTTTTCTCCCTATTTTTTTTCCCCGTGAAAAAGCCAAAGCTGATCAGTTTTGGGGCTCAGTGGATTTGACAGCTGTTTGGGAATATCGAACTTCTTTTATTGTTTTATCAAACTTATTCATAACTATAATTCCCGATTAGTATTTTAAAAATTATTTAATGTGCGCTTTATTGTTTTTATAGCTCTATAATAAAATTTGCAATTATATTTAAACCCATATATATCTTATATTAAACTTAGATACATTGAAACATAGCGTTATTATAGTTAAAACACTCTGAATATATTAAAATTCTATTTATATATTATAGTATATTATATATGTTTAACGTACTTCTACTACTCTATAAAAGTGAAACTTCCTGATCCAAGACCCTCGTTTGATTCCGTTTCATGAATTAATTTTATTACAAAACTTCATTAGCATTATTCCCGTCTGGAATTTCTGCTCCACCTCCCACCATAGATCCTACATCTGCTTTTTTTTCCCCCTCCTCTTTTCTTACGTTTCCCACCCATGTGGAGTGCTGAGGGACAACGGTGGGTTTTGATTTCACTTTAACCCTCCCGCTCCAAGCTGGTATCCACATGAGCTCCAGGGAAGCCTGCTCACTCGCCTCATTCCTGGTTTAATCCTTGTCTCCTGGAGCCCTCTTCTGGCCGCACTTTGCTTCAGCGCAAGAATTCACCTTGTAAACAACTCCTAAGCCCCAGCTGCCGCCGCCTGCGTTCCCGTCTGCCCTTAGCCGCCGCTGGCGCTGTCCCGGGGGCTGTTTCATGCCTGGCACGGTGGGAATGCAGGACCCGCAGGGGGCTGCCTTTGCTGGGGAGGTTCGGATGCCGACACCAGCGTTCCACCCTGCCGCCACTTCCAGGAATACCCTGTCCGAGCCCCTTTCAGCGCGCACTTCCCCGAGCGCGCCTTGTAAACAACCATGGCCGCGGGAAACGCCATCAGATACCACCAGGAGGAAACCACCTGCGCTGTCTGCTTGGATTTTTTCCAGGATGCTGTCATGATCCTGAGCTGCGCGCGCGGTTTCTGCCTGTGGCGGTGCGCTCCGTGCCCGCAGTGCCGGTGTCGGTCCGACCCGCACGGCGCCTTCCGCCCCGACCCGCAGCCGCCCATGGCCATGGCGATGGCGGCCGCGCAGGAGCTGCGCCACACGCACCAGCCACCCCTCACTCCCTTCTGTCACCGCCATGGAGTCCCCCCCGTCTGCATCGCCTGCATCGAGCATCGCGCCGACCCCGCCGTGCCGCCCGCTGCTACGGGGTGAGGGGATCCTCGTCTCACACACTCTCCCCCTGCCTGAGCGACGCTAATTTCCCTTAAAACTCAGTCCCCAAAATATGTGTTTTGAGCTGAGGAAAAGCTTTTCCCCGTCTTTCCAGGGGAGAAAAAAAAAATAAAGCAAGCCAAGCACCTAAAAGCCAAAACTGAGCTGAAATGCTGCAATTTGGTGATGGTTAAATTAACGTCATAGCGGGTTTTGGGACCAAAATTAAATATTGGAGATTTCGAACTCCTGGTCTCACCCAGCGCCTGCGCTGTGAAGGGTTCCCGTTCCGCTTCCGGGCGCCGAGAGGAAATGGGGGTCCCCCAAGGGGGTTTGGACCTGGCCGGGGGTGCGAGGAGGGGGCGAAAGGGGATGGAAACGAAAGGATGGTGGGGCCTTTTTAAGGTCTGGTGGCAACTTTTTACGGGGGACCTTGGAGAGATGGGATATCCCAGCCTGTCTGGGAGACACGTAGTGCCCACTTACCACCGTGTGTTTACGTATGTGTATGGATAAGGTGAGTGTGTGCATACAACGTAACTATAAAGTTAATTGTCACATAGGTATGCATGTACATACCTGCTTCAGTGCCGCTGCAGAGAAGGATAAGGATGGGGCCACCTGTGCCGGCCAAATCCCTGGTGCTTTAGGGGTCCCAGCCCCCTCCCCTGCTTTTCTCCCCTTCTCCAGGAGTATAAACCCCCTTTCTCTACGGAAGCAGTTTGAAGCTTCCCTAAAAACCTTTCAAGAGGAGAACAAGCGACGTGCTGGGCTGACTGAGGCAGCAAAGGAGACAAGACAGGAGATGCTGGTGGGTGCTCCTGCCATCTGGGTGTGCCGTGGGGCCGAACTGCTTCATTCCCTCGCCGGCATCCTTCTCCTTGTCCTTCGTCCCTCAGACTCGAGTCAATGCTGAGAAGCAGAAGCTGCGGGCGATGCTGGAAGGGCTCCGCCGGGTGCTGAGTGACCAGGAATCACAGTTCCTTTCCCAGCTCCATCGCCTTTGCTGGAGGAATAGCAGCGTGGTGAAGCTGCCAAGATGATGTGGATCCGGCAATGCCGTGTAGAGCTCCAGGCCAAGTGCTAGCAACCAGATGGTGACCTGCTATGGGTGAGCCAAAATTTTTGCCGAAAATCCCTGTTTTCCCCCTTTTGGCTTTTATTGACAGAAAAGCAGCCCTAAGCATCCCTTCCTCTCCAGGATGCCCAAACCACCTTGAGCAGGTATTGGAGGCAAAAAGCATCACCAGAAACAGCAGTTTTGGCCCCAAATCCTCAATTTTTGGGATCTTCTTCTCACTCTGCATTCTTTTTCCTCTGGGTTTTTTGCTTTGGAGCTGGAGGGGGTTGATGGTTAATCCAAAACTTGGTGATGATGGGGGAATCTTTCATCATATCTTGCCGGAGTGGGAGCCTTGCCCAGGGAAGTAAAGTCCCTGAGTTTTTCTAGCAATTGGGAAAGGAAATTTGGGAATTTCTTGACATTAAACACTCCAATTTGCTCTCCTCGAGGTGCACAGAGAGGAAGGTGCATCTGTCACTGCTGTTGATGTCAGAGCTGGAAACAGAGCTTGAGGATTTTACCCAAAAAACCCAGTATGCTGGCAGAGGCAGCAACACAATTTA
This sequence comes from Vireo altiloquus, assembly GCA_013396875.1. NCBI lineage: Eukaryota > Metazoa > Chordata > Aves > Passeriformes > Vireonidae > Vireo > Vireo altiloquus. Next base: position 296,207 of record VZRF01005646.1, on the reverse strand, counting down.
AAGGTGCTTGGAGGGTAAAAATTGGCAAAAAAAGGGAATTTATTAAGCAGAAATGTGAAACTGGGACAGTTCTGTGAGGGCACAGACCCCCAGGGCTGGCAGATTTGTCTGGAAAGTGAAAGCATCACAAATGCTTATTTAATTAAAAGAAAATCAGGAATTTATTCCTGATTAACCTTAAGGGATCGAAAGCTGAAGGTGCGAGTCGCAGAAGGCTGTTTGATGGTTAGTTTGCACCCAAATTAGGACACTAATTATGTGTGGAAGGAGGTGATGCCCCAGATGAATGGGGTTTTGTCTCCCACCTCAGGTGGTCTTGCCTTCTCCATGCAACAGGGATTGGGTGGATATGGGACAGGCCCAGGGCCAGATCCAGAGGTAGAAATGTCTGGGGTTATCTTCTATTTCCAGACATCTTGGAGTGATCTCTGGAGGAAGACTGAGAGGGATACTGGAGAGGTTAGTCCTGCTTCAGGGACGTACTGAACCCACATTGGGTTCAGTGCCTGGGGCTGGTGTTCAGATTCAGCATCCAGAGCTGGGGGTCAGCTGCAACACCTGAAACTGATGCTCTGGTGCAATTTTTGGAGCTGATACTCCCAATGCATAGACCCCCTTGAATATCCCTCTCCCTGCCAGCAACTGTGACCCTGGATCCAGCCACAGCTCCACCCCAAATCCTGGTCCAGCTCCTCTGCTCTCAGGAATGGAGCATTTTGAGTCTCTGTGCTGTGTTTTGGGTTGGCAGGGCATTGCTGAGCTGTGAAGGTTCGTCCCGGTCCTGACTAGGCACTGGGGGTGGCTTGGGAATTTGCGTCCTGTAAGGGCTGCTTTGGTCTCAGCCCCGAACATGGGATTTGGGCTCTGTGGCAGTGGTTGGGGCAACTGCAGGCTCTCACTTGGCCCAGTCCCACATCTCTGCCCCACAACCACACACTCAGATGCAACGAGGTGGCTCTGGATTATGCTGGTGGGAGGGTGGCTTTCCATGATGCTGATAGCCAGACCGAAATCTTTGCCTTTCCCCCAGCCATTTTTGCAGATGAACCACTCCGGCCACTGCTCTGGCTGGGTAAGAGGCCAGCTCTGCTCACACTCTGTCCCTGAGGCCCCCAAAAATTCACTATGAAATCCACTATGAAGTGCAGACACTTCCACCACCCCAACAAACACTCCACTCAACAACAAACAGCCCCGCTCCCCTCCAGCTCCATTTCATTTTCCTTATAACACCTAATTTAACAGTATTAATCGTGTTTCACCCTTTTGTTCCTCAGTGGGAGAACACAGATATTTTTAGTTCCTCAGCTGTTTGTCAGTGGAAGCACGGACCAGAGAAACACGGATAATGTCCCTGAAATATTTTTAAAAACTCCCTTAGAGGAAGAGAATGCGCTTTGCTGCTGCTGCTGCTTGATGCCTCATAATAAGGTTTTGCAAGTGAAAACGTTTCTGCTTAGGATTTGTAGATCATTTAGGGGAAGTGGGCTAACCATGTTTTATGTCTCCCAGGATCATTCACGTTGGGGCCTTTGCAGAGTTTTGTATTCACTGCCAGGATGCAAGCAGGGAGAGATGCCACAGACAGGATTTCATCCCCCATTTCACTGCCTTCAAGTTAATTAATTCAAGTTAATAGAAGGGGAAAAAAACTGAGTGAACCAGTATCTTGAAGCACCAGAAAGTTATTGTTAGGGTTCAACCATGTAATAAAGTGCTATTACCAGCAAGCACAGACAGGACAGGGTAGGTCTCTGCCTCTTCTAGCTGCAGTCATTCCACCTTTGCTGCCAGGCTTGTCTCCCCATCCACATGCACTCTTCACATTGTTCTGAAGAAGAGGAGAAACTACCAGGAAAGGCAGCAGCTTTTATCTTCGGGACCCTAATTTTAAACAAGGGCCCTGACAAAACACAGGTCACAGCTAAACCCAAATTACAGCCCTGCTCTGTTGTACAATTAGTTGTTTCCCTTCTTTCGCTCATGGTGAGGTTGGTCTTTCCTTGAAAGACAAGGTCCAGTGAGGTGTAAATCAAAGCACTTCTTTGCAGCAAACTGCTTCAACAGATAAGCTTCCAACACACCATCCACTTTCCATCTGAAAAGCTTTACGGATATTTAATTTGAAAGTCCATACAAAAAATAAACAACAAAAAAATTCGCCTTTTTGTTTAACTCAACAACCCCACAGCTGGCTCTCCAGCATTGGCCTGGGGAGGAAATCAGCCTCATTTTGCTCAAGAGCAGCTCCACAGCATCCCATCAGCAGCTGGGAGGGCACATGGTTGGGCGTGGAGGGTGCCTAGCCCCCACTCCTTGAGCAGAGGCAGCAGCTGCACCTTGCAGCCCTCCGACAGGGGCCTGTGGACCCTCCTGAGTGACAGGCGCACCTCATGCCAGCCCATGAAAGAGGCTGTGGGGAGTAGCTGAAGAGGGTTTTTTTCCACAAGAGCTGAAGTTTTTTTCACAAAGCTGGAGCCCAGGGTGCATTTTATGAGAGTTTGGGGCTTGAGGATCAGCGTTCCCAGAGAGAATTCAGCCATCACCTGCTTCTCCCCATGCTCCTCTCCCACTAATACCTCAGGATCAGACTGGGTGGGAACTGTGCCTCCAAGGGAAATGCAGTGGGCATGGAGGGGCAAACCTGGATGAAGACTCCACGATGGTGGGGGTGTTGAACCTCCCCTGCTTCTCACTGGTGAAGGGAAAAAGTGGATTTTGGGGATGGGTTTACAACTATTCAGGTTAATTGTTGGTGGGTGCTTATATAAATGGAGCTCAAAAGGCATTTTTTAAAATCACCAGCTTGTTATATCCAGAAGAGAGAAAATACAGCTCCAGTGCAAACCAGGGTGGTGTCAGTATTTTTAATCCTCTGGTTTTGAGGAGGTTTGCCTCATTTTGGGTCTTCTCCCCAATGGAGCAACTAGCACAGTGGGAAATGAGGATTTTCCACCTCAAAACAGTGCCCACAGTGAAGAAATCTCCAAATTAGGGAGGAACTTATTAAAGGAATGGTGGGCTCTGCACTGCTGCCTTGAGGAGAAAGTGCTGATAAACCCCCAACCCCTTTGTTTTTGAGAAGACTGTCCCTTTTTAAGTGAAAATAAGATTTGTTGTTTTCAGCACTAGCAGTGGATGTGGCAAGGAAACAGCTCCAAAAATAGCCCTAAACCCTAGCAGAATTAACCCAAATCCTGCTTGTGAGAGGGGGCATAAGTTTTTCAGGTGTCACCAGTTTGCCCAGTTCCTCCCTTCACGGGCCTTTTCCCCTCTTCTTAGCCAGTTTATTGGGATAAAATTTCATAATTTCATTTTTTTTTTTTTCATTTTGTAACTTCCCCTGCTCTGGGAAGAGGCTTTTTCTCCCCAAAATGAAGCCAAGCAGGACATTTCTCCCTCCAAGCCCCTTCATTGCCCAAAAGCCCCTCCAAAAAGCTAGCTCTGGATGTTTATTTAAGCTAAAAGGGGCTTTTAAAAACAATATAGGGGATGAAACCCTGTAGTGCATTACAGGGCCTCAGTGGCATGAATAGAGCCGATATCTGGGTTGAGCAAAAGAGATCTGAATTTTGCGTGATTTTTAGTTTTTGCCTTTTATTCTGTAAAATAGTCACTCTGCATGGACCCATGCTTTAGACCTGAATTTCCCATGTGGAGGAATTTCTCCCTGGAGCTGCAGTGAGCCAGCTGTGCTTTGTTGCTCATCCAAATCCTCCACATGAAAACTCACCAAACTCAAAAAAAAAGATGAAAAAGGGTGAAATTGTGATAGACTGTCTTTAAATAAACTGGTTGAGCTCAGCCATTTATTGTGTCACTCATAACCTGGGACTGGTGTCTTAAACAAGGTGGTTTTGAGCCACACTGCCCCCCACGTGGGGCCCTCTAGGGTATGGGGACAGCCAGAGGTGAAGATATTTAGGGAGAAATTGATCTGTGAGAACAAATCCCTCTAGGATGGGGGGTTGAGGACATGGGTATGGGGACCTCTGGGGCTGGCTGGGGATCCAGGGAGGTCAGGGACCTCTAAGGCACACAGATGACATGCAGTGTTGCAGGTGAGGGGTGGGTGACGTGAGCCTGTCCACAGCTGCATGACCCTTTGCCTCTGCCACACACACTTGCTGGGTCAAGGCCAGGGTTCACCACCCTCGTGTCTCTGTCCTCCAACAGCCAGCCAAGGGGAAGAATGAACTTCTTTATACTGGCACCTATGTCTGACCAGCAATGATTGATGTGACTGGCCATAAAATCATGATGCCAAGAAGCAGGAGGACACTGACAGTGTAAAGCAGGTCCAAGCCCACTGTAAAGACCAGATTCATGCTGTAAATGCCATGTCCTGGGAGGTCAGGCAGGAGCACTCTGGCTCCCAGACCACCAGGAGGTGCTCCAGCTCACTACTGACCCAGAGTGGAAATCATGGACCCCATGGGGGCCACAGCACCATGCCTTATGCTGCTCCCACATGTCTCCAGCTCCTGTTGAGGCCCCCATCTCAGTAACTCCCTGCCTGCAGGTGTTCAGCCAGCCTCACATCCACCAATGCAACCCTCCGAGGGATCTAGAGAAGCCAGGATGAGCCTGCCAGGGCCCCAGCAGAGGCCAGGGGAGCCTGTCCTCATGTCCCCTTGCCAACAGATGCTGCAGTAGCCTTCACACAGGACAGAGCTAGTGGATGAGTGCCATCAAGTTTGTCCTCCCTCCTGGAGGTGCCCTATAGCCAGCTCTACATGGAGAGGGGATGTCATCCCATGCAGAGGCCCTGGCTCCTCAGGACTCATCCATGGAAAGGCGAACTGTTAAGTGTGGAGGGGAAGACGTTTTGATGACTAACATTTTGGCTGATGAAAATTCAGTAAATGTTGTTAATGAAATTATCAGAATTCTGGAAGCGATGAGCTTAAATGAAATTGGGGAAAAATAACATTGCTGCAAAGCCAGCTGCATCTGATACAGAAAGAGCCAGACACAGAAAGAACCAGAACGGTGCTGGAAATGTTGCTGCCTGCCAACGTCCCAGCAATGATGAGGTAGAGTTCTGGAGTAAATATCCACTGTATTCCAAAAGCAGGTCTGGACCTGCAAGAGTGTCTTGGACCCAGCCCCAGCATCTGGCAGCAGGCATCCAGCTGTGGGCTCTCAGGCACCTCAAATCTCAAACCATCCTTGTCCCTCAACATCCTGACCCCCTGCAGCCAGGGTGAGATGTGGGCTTGGTGGGACAGTCAGTGTGCAACCACTTTTGACCTGCATCCCTGCATGTCCCGATGCCCTGGTGTTTCCCAGACTCTTAAACCAAACCCAGAGGTCTGTGTCCCCAAACCCTTATGGCTGTCCCCAACCTTCTAAGTTCTCCAACGCCCCTGACATCCCTGTCCCCACAGATCTATCACCCTTAATGTCCCTACCTCTGGCAGGCCCTATCCCCCTGGAGGGTCTCACCTGGGAGTAGCACCCCAGGGTAAGGTTGGGGCCTGCCCACAGGGCTGGGGAATGTGAAGCAGGTGAGGATGTCACTGGACACTCTGAGGGTGCCCTTGAGGACCTCAAACTTGGGAGAGACAGGTGATGTAGGAACTGCACCTGCTGCATGGTCACTGTCACTTACAGGACACCAGTGCAGGACACCACTGTCACCTAATGGACACCAGCAGCAGTGGATGGCATGGATGGCGAGGACAGCAGTGACAATGGCGCCACTGCTGCACCTTCCACAGGGAGCTGAGCATCCCCTGAAAGGGCTCCAAAGGTTTGCTACATTCCCAGGGCCTGATGAGGAAGATGTTGAACCCTCCCCTCTGGGAGAGGGAGCAGTGCCGCTCGGGCTTACCTCAAGTTCCCCCAAGATGCATGGTGCTGCTGCAGCCTCATCAAGAGCAGTTCAGCTCAGGGGCATCAGCAGAATGGGTGGGGGGCAACCCAGGGACTACACCTCTTGCACCTCCACAGCCCATGGACTGGGGGCAACCCCAGCCCCTCCACCTGGCTTGGGGACATCCCCCCCACATGACCCAGTCTGGGGGCTCATCCCAAGCTCTCCTGCTCCTGTCCCCACCAAGACTCTGCCCTTCCCTCTAGCACCTGTCCAGCTGTAGGATGGCACCTCTGAAGCAGAGGGGTACTTTTGAAATCAATCTTGCTTAGAGTATCCCAAACATAGCAGGTTACAATTTTTTTATTGTGGGCAGCTGTTCCGATCTTCATGCAGGGTTCTGAGCATCCAGTCCCAGCCAGCTGCCTGCCAGATTTCCAGCAATGTCACAGTGCCTGGGATCAGTGCTTGAGGTCTGAGGCTGGCTGCTGCTCTAGTAAGGTGGTGGGGCCTGTGGGTGAAGGACAGAGGTAAGCCCTCTCAAGTCCAGGGGCATCTGCATGGCCAGAGATCCTCAAGGACCAGGTACTCATCCCTGCCCTCCAACGTAAGGGCTGTAGTCCCACACTGGCCAGGACCATCTCCACACCGTACTCCATCTTGAACATGCCCAAGGACCATCCACTAGTCACCCTCCTCCATCTTGCTTCCACCCTCCCTGCACCTGCCCCAGACCCCAGACCCTCCCTGCTCACCCATCACCAGCTAACAGCTGGTACTCTCTCCCACTACCACTGGTGTCCTCATAGGCCATACCCAGCTCATCCTGTGACCCTTTTGCCACCTCAGGCCTGGGCTCCTGGCCCTGATCCATGCGGTCATCTGTGCCCAGGAGCTCAGTCACGCCGGGCTGGGAAAGAGAGAGTAGCTGGCTGCAATGTGGCGGCCAATTCAGCACTCCCAAGCAACCCTCCACACCCATGTGTCCTCGAGGAAACGGAGGGAGGATTCCATCCAGACACTCAGCATCTCTCTCCCAGCCTTATTCCTCCTTTCACCATCCCTACCTTTTTGGAGAGCCGCAGGACATCCTTAGGCAGTGCACTGGACGTGTTCTGACGCCTGCAGCTCTGTGACTTGAGGAACTTGCTATTGACCAGCTTCCTGAGGGATGGGACATAGGGATGCCCATCGTCCAGCACTGTGGTGCCCTGGGCTTCATCCCACAGTGCCAGGGAGGAGGGCAGAGGATGCTCCCCACTGAGGCATGCCCCTGCTGACTCACCTACAACTGCTGCAGGAAACCCATGCCTGTCCCACTGTGCTGAATCCCCACCAAGCCTGAGGTCAGGCTGAGACCAGATACAACTGAGGACATGTGGCTTCAGTGCCACTGACACCAGGGCTTGATGGAGCAGTGCAGTAGGGGCTTCAAAAGCCCAGACCTGGGACAAGTACAGCTGGCCTTCTGTGGTCTCTTCTGCTCCTCTGCCCTGCCCAGACCCTCTGGCCCCCTCTGTCTCCCTTGCCAAAGCAGGACTATTCGGCCTCCCAGACAGCAGGGATGGGTCCCCATGTCTCCTACCTGTGACCATGCTGCTGTGCTTGCTCCTCTGTGGTGATGGTAGACGTGCGTGCAGCGTGGCTGCTGGGCAGCACTGGGAAGAGCGGCAGTGTGTCAATGTGCCTGAGGAGGGCAGGAGCCATGGGTGGGGGATAGGGGACAAACAAGTCACCCCAGCTTGGAGCAGAGCACCAAAACCCATAGGTTTGTACCCCACAGCACCCTCTGCCTGCTGCCCTCAGGGAGATGCTCCTAGAGGGAGATCCCACTCTGCATCTGGGGGCTCAGCAGAGTCAGACCCTCCCAGGCAGACACTCTAACCTCTGTGCCTGAGACAGCAGGCCATCACCAGCACCCACCCCCCTGCCCCACCCACGCAGCTCCCCGATACACCAGTGCTGGGTGCTACTCACGGGCCAGGCACCTGTATGTTGAGGTGCCGGTCGCAGGACAGGCAGTTGTAAGGGACCAGCAGCTGCCTAAGGGAGAGAGGGCTGGGTGAGCTCCTGACAGGGCTGCAGCGCACACAGCCAGCAGCTCACAGGCAGCAACAGGTGCCAGGCATGTCGCTGCAGGGAGTCTCAATGTTTGCAGGGGGAACTGTGGGTTGTTGAGCCTGGTTTCCTCCCCACCCAAGGGGATGAGGAGACAAGCTTGCCTTGGCAGTGCTGGCACTGCTGAACTGTGGTTCAGTGACCATGGCTGCCCAAAGCCAGCAGGGATATGAGGGGAAGGAGCCAGGCACCAACACTGCCATCTGAAACAGTCCTGGCCCCAGTGTCATCGCCTTGTCAGAGCTCACAACTCCCCTACACCTTGCCAAGGAGGGCAGGTCGTGACTGAGGCACCATGTGTTGCACTCCTGCCCAGGGCAACAACCCTCTGTCCTCCATCTTTGCACCTCTGCACCCACACCCAAGTTTTGGTTTGGACAGCTCTGTTCTGCAGATGCCCATTCTTGTGCCTCCTTTGATGTGATAGGTGAAGAAGGTGTAGCTGCTTTGTCAGCATCCCTGCAGTTTGTTGGCTACACTGGTCTGATGCCAGGGTACCATACAGGAGGGAACAGGGCCAGTGCTGTCGCCGAAGCCAACACCATCCCATTGCACTCACTGCTTAATTCCAGCAGCGTTGTCAAGCTCTACCGACAACTCGTCCCTGAGATCCTTGATGATGCTTGCCCAGATATCTTCCAGCTTCTTCTGGAAAGGTCCCAGCTCCAGGCGATCCAGCTATGGATAGATGCACGCCCTCAACCAGCTGCTCCAGGATGGAACATGGTAGGCCCCAGGGAAAAGCCAGCAGAGGGATAAACCTCAGAGGGATGCTGCCTCAGGCTGCCAAGTCCCCAAGGAGCCAGTTTTGTGCTGTGAGGATAAGTACCCCTCACCTTGGAGTCCAGGGCATCACTGAACCGCTGCTGGGCCTCCTGCCAGCGCTGCTCTTGGCCTGACACCCGTCTCAGCAACTCCCGCAACCTCTCCTCCAGACGTTCCATGCTCGCATCAAAATGGGCGCAACTGACTTTGCTGCCCAGGGCAGCTTTGTCCACTTTCTAGCCGGGAGGAAAGGCAGGAAAGTGGTGGGGACAGGGCAGAGGTACAAGAGGTAGGGCCAGCACATGCTGGGGACAGAGGTAGAAATGTTCCTGCTGGGCCATCATGCCCTTTTCAGGGCTGTGTACTCCCATCAGCCCCATGGAGTCAAAGGGACCTGAAAAGGGATCTGCAGCCAGTCTGGAAGTGCTCACACCCTCCCCCTTCCACATCTAGGCCAGTTTTGCCACTGAGCACCCAAAGAACAAAGGGCATTTGTCACCCTGCCCAAGATCCCCAAGATTCCTTGGGCTGAAGATGGACTCCTCAAGACCATACCAGCTGCAGCAGGTCCTCCTTGTCTGCTTTCTTCTCAAGACCCTCCAGGGACCGGAACAGAGCCTTCCAATACAGAAAGCATCTCATGACACCACGGCAGGGTCAGAGCTGTGTTCTGGCCAACCAATGCTCCCTGCTCTTTGGGAAAGGCCATTTGAACGAACAGAAGGCTGCGAGTAGCTGGGCAGGGGATCAGACCTCTGGCAGTCTCCAGCCTGGGTCTGCCTGGGGTATACTCTGACCCTGTGGGGGTTCAGCCACCAACCTCGATATCTTTCTGATGCTGGCAGTGGTCATCCCGGAGGCCCCCCATGACGTAGCTGAGCTGCTCGCAGTCCCCTTCCACCCGCACGACAGTGGCCTGGATGCTCTTCAGCAACGCATCATCCTGCTCCAGGGAGGAAGATGACAAGATGGTGTCATGCAAGGGGTGTCTGGCTGCCCCTCAGGGACAGATCTGGGTTACTCAGCCATCAGTCATGAGCCCTCAGTGCCAGCAGGGCATTTATATCAAGGCTTTAATTTCCTGCCATACTACCAACCTGTCCAAACCAAAATGGGGGGTAGCAAGGGGCTACTGCTACATTGCAGTGAGCACAACGAGACAAGAGGTTCTGACAGCCTCCCAAGCCCCCCCCATGCTGCCAGCTGCCCACCTGTGTCTTCTGTGGCAGTGATGTCTGCACCTGCTGTGACACTAGAGAGTCCACCTGCTCCTGGAGCTTCTCACAGTGGTGTAAGAGCTTCTTCACAAGCTTGGAGTCTGAGCTGCGGTCAGGGCACACTGCCTGTGACTCTCTGCGCTCCTTCCCCACACTCTCCATCATTGCCTTCAGCTCATTCAGCTGCAGAAAGGGGAGAAGGAATAGATTTTGAGATACGATGGATGCAGCCAGCAGATCCAGGTGCCATAGGGGCCGGATGGCCCTGGCCAGGCAGGGAAATGCGGCCAGAACACCACAAGGAGCACCCTGCCATTTAGGACAATAGTTGGAGTGCCGCCCCAAAACCTCACCCGCTCCTGAAGCTGGTCAGCTGTGACCAGCTGGTTCAGTGTGGCCTTGATAATCTTCTGCTCCTCTCTCAGCTCCTTTTGCTCCTGCTTAATCTCCTGCAGTGCAGACCTGGCCAACAAGATGAGGGCACAGGCAGGCTGAGCCTCCACAAGGCCACTTGGATGGTGAGCTTTTGCTCTCCAAACCCATTGTTCCTGGACTACCACCCCCTGCACCTCCTGCCTCCCCTGCAGCCCTGTGGAATACAAAATCTTCTCCCCATTCTCTTACTCCAGCTGTAGGGGGATCTGGTTGGTGCCATCCGCTTCACACTTGGCTACAGTCACACTCAGCTGTCCAAGGGCATCCTCCAGCTGTCTTATCTGGGAATGATGGTGGTGGCAGAGTCAGGGCATGGACCCCATGCTCTCCTTTGCCTGCCTCCTCCCTGCCAACTCCCCCTGGCATTCTTGCAGCCCCTGGGACTGCTATGGGCTTACCTTCTCCTTTTCACCCTGTAGGTCTCTGGCCAGGCTCTGCAGGGTGGACATCTGGCCCTGGAGCTCAGACAGGTTTCTGATGATGCTCTCCATAGCTGGATGGCCTTCTTGGGATCCAGGCTGTGCCCCAGGGCTCTGCTCCAGCTTGTCCATGTCTGAAGTGTGGGGCCTGGAAGGGGCAGACTGGTCGTGGGGGACCAGTGGCTGGCCAGCAGCATCCTGGAGTGGGCCGAGAAGAGGGACAGCAGTCAGGACCCAAGACCATCCACAACTGACCTTGGGCCCAAGCCAGAGACACCCTGAGCAGGCTGTGGCTGCCAACCACTGGTATATCTTTACCTTCTTTCCTTCCCAGCACCCATGTTCCCTTTTTTCGGGGCCATTTAGTTCAATGTGCCTCAGCATCCCTTTGGCTGAGGCAGGCAATGACCTTTACTATCAGGTTGACCTGCAGGCAGAGGTGGGGGGCTCCTACTGGGCAAGGCTGAGTTTCCATGCTTGCCTCATGGGACGCCCTTCCCACTCTTCCCTCCCAGTGCCCTTCACGCTGGGTGACACCCAGGGTTACAGGGTGGGGGTGGCAAGGCAATGTCTTGAGGCAGGTGGGGGGGAGGGGCCAACTCCCTCCCAAAGACAGCAGCTCACCTGGCCAAGTGCTTCCTGGATCATCCGGATGCCTTCTCCCATGCGAGACTGTGTGGCCTTCAACTCATTGACTTCTTCACGGAGATCCTTGCAGAGATCCGTGGTCTAACAGAGGGGGGTGGGGGGGATGAACTTCAGGGGAGGGTCCCTGGGGACCTTTGCCTGCACCATGGTCTGTGGGGTACAGTGCAAGGTCTATCCCAGCCAGAGAGCTGGGCATTGTGGGCAGCACTCTTCATTCCCCTGGCACAGCCGGATGCAGCTAAACCTCTGGCATGCAGAGAGCAGGTCACTGGCTGCTGTCTTAGACCCACAAGATGCTGATAGTGGCAGCTCACCTGGCCAAGTGCCTCCTTGATCCTCTGGATTTCCTCTCTCATGTTGGACAGCATGGCCTCAGTCTCAGCCATCTCCATGTGGGGCTCCTGGGAGAGAGCCATGGCCCAGGAGAGATGGGTGGTGGGGGTGAGCCCCAGGCAAGCAGCTCCCCAGAGACTCCCACCCCTGTCCAGGGGAGCCTATGGCACACCCTGGGTCAGCAGGAAAAGACCCACCATGGGAAGGACCCAAAGCACCTGGAGCAGTCTTTCAGCCCCAGATTTTCTCTCCAAATCTCCCTCCCTCTCCCACAATGAAACTCAACATGCTGCTAGGAGCTTGGGCTTCAACCAAACCTTGGTATAAAGGCACAGTCCCCAGAGGAGGGGGCATCTTGGGGGGAGCACCCACAGGGGTGGAAAAAGCCTCTACCTTGGAGATGCCACTCTCTTTGGCTTCAGTCTTCTTCATCTGTCCCATGTCGGCGGCCACGGAGGTGACAGGAGGGCTGCTCCTGGTCCCCTGCAGCTCATCCTTCCCGGGCAGCTGACTCCCGGGTGGCTGCCCTGTGCCCCAAGCCCCAGCCTCGGTGCTAGTCCCACCCCTCTCCTCCTGTGGGCCGGGCACGGCCTCCGGGGGGATCACATTCTGCAGGCCCAGCAGGCTCAGGTGTTCCAAAATGAGCCTCAGCAGTTTGCGGAGCGCCTCTAAGTTGACATTGACCTCGGGCGTCCCGATGGCCTCATCCAGCAGCTGTAAAAGGCTGACTGAGGCCATGGCTGCTACCCTGCCCGAAAACACAGCACCTGTTCTGGGGGGTGGGAGCCTTCGTGCTGGGAGGAGAGCTGCAGATGGTAATGCGGGCAGCCAGCAGCCTCCTTCCTCCTCTTTCTCTGCCTTGCTGAGCCCCAGCTGCACGTGCCTGTGTTTGTGGTGTCTCTTGTTGCCAGGTAACACCTGGCCCTGGCAGCCGGTTGTCCCGGAGGCACGGAAGAAGCCGGATTGGAAGGGACTTTTTACAGATCATTGAGTCCCGGGTTTGCAGCTGTGGTGAGCCAGGGACCCCCGGCTGTAGGGGTCGTCCCTGATCGCCCCCTTGGTCTTCAGCCACCCAGCTTTGGATTGTGGGAACATGTGGTGAGAGGCCCCAAAATTCCCTTGCTCCCCTTGATCTTCATTCACATTCTACCTTGGGCGGGGGGGACAGCATTAGGGCTACCCCAAGCCCCTCCGCGCCCTCAAGTGTCGCCCCCCCCTGGGCTGCCCCGGTACAGCACAGTTGAGGGCAGTGATGCAGCTGCCGCGGTGCTCTGCGCCATGAGGTGCGAGGAGCCAATTCAGTTTTGATTTGCCTCAACAGTGATTGTCAGACACATGTGGGGGAGCAGTTGCACATGTGCCACGTCCAGGAGGCAGCTAGGATAAGATGGAGGAAAGCCTTGTTTCTGGGGAGACTTTGCCTGGCAACCATTTCAAACCTCACACGGGACAGGCAGTCAGCAGGGGAACACCGAAGGCACAGAGAGCTTCTCCAATCGGACGGCAAAAGGTCTCTGCCAATGGCCTGCAGTGGGACACTGGGCCAGGCCCATGGTCTCCTGTCAGCAGGCGGACTTTGGGAGGCGCCAGGGGCATAAAAATAACTGCGTCACACGCCCCGTGGGCTTTTCCAATTTGCTTTCTCAGTGTGGGCTTTTGGTTTGGGCCTTTTTGAGACTGTGTTTTTGCTTCGCGGCTTGGGGATTCGAGGTGCTTTTTGAGACTGGTTTTTCGAGACCTGCTTTTGAGTCGCGGCTTTCGAGTCTTACGCTTTTTGCCCTGGCCCCAGCTTGCCTTTTAGCTCTCCTGTCCTCGCCGGCTCTTGCACTCCCTCGCGTCTGTCCTGCCTCCCCGTGTCCCTGACCACCGCCCTGCCGTCTCTGCGTCCCCGCCTGCCTCCGATCCAGCCCGCTGCCGCGATCCTCGCCGCGGCCCTGTCCGGGGTCCCGCACCTCCGGCCCCGGCGCCCCTCACCTCGTGTCCGGCCGCGCGTCGCCGCGGGAGCTGCGCCTGTGGGGCCGCCGCGCCTCCCCCAGCGCTGCGCGGGCTCCCCGGCAGGCCGCGGGCACACTCCGCCCTGCCGCAGGGCCGGCGCTGGCTTCCCCCGACCCTCTGCTGGTAGTGCCCACTTCTCCGCTCCCTCTCCCCTCTCTCCCTCTCTCACCTCCTCCCCACCCCCATTACTTTCCCGTTTTCCTTAGTCTTGCTCTGTCTGTTCTAACCTTTTTTAGTAGGGTAACTCCTTTTCCGTTTGTTTTTTCTTTACCAATAAACAGTTCTCAGGTGCAATGTTTGTCTCATTTCACTTAATTTCACTCCTGACCATCTGTTTTTGAAAGAACTCGCAGTTCCCCACAGTGGAATGTGACAAGGGGTCATGCTGGAACTTGAGTGGCTTCAGTGGCAGGCCTGGGGACACACACACATGGACACATGGCCTGAGTTAGGGCTCCCCTGGACAGTCTCAAAATCCTGGAAGGACCCAGGCAGCTGGGTGTGCTGGCAGCAGAGAAAGCTGGTGGTGTTCGCAGCTGCTCCCCCTTTTTTGGGCTCTAGAGACAGGACCGGTGGCACCCCAAAACATGAAAAACCCCAGGGTGTTGGGGTGCCCACCACAACCAGGAGAAACCCATGTCTGGCGTTCTCCCCAAGGCCAGAAGCGGAACGCTGGCATCCAGGCTGTCTCCTCACACCAGGAGAGTACCCAGGCCTCAGCTGGGGGTTCTGGTTGGAGGGCAGTGGGTGGGGGTTTTGCCATCACCTTCTGCACTGTGTAGCTGATGCCCTTGGAGTTGCTGTTATCCTGAGGGAGCTCCCATTCCAGCAGCATGTTGAACTGCCAAATGTCCTTCACCTCCACTGCTCAGACATGGTGGAAGGCAGCCACTGTGTGGGACAGCCTTTGTCCCATGACTCTTAAGCCCCCCAAATAGTCCCCAAAACCAGTCCATAGCCCATAAACATCTGCCACTGACCCCAAATACTCCCCCAAAAATGCCCACCTTAGCACATCCAGCTCCCAAACCACCCCCCAAATCACATCCTTTGCTCCTATTGCCCCCAGTGCCTCCCATTCCAGTAGAGCTTAGTGGTCCCAGTTCCCTTAGCCCAGCGCTCCCAGTACTCCTACACTAGGGCTCCCAATATAGCCCATCTCAGTGCTACCAGTGTCCACTGACAACATGCAATTGATGCCTTGGGTTTTAACTTCTATATTTTTCAAATCCTGTACTGCCTAGTGTGTAACTCTGAAGTTTCTTGTAGCCTGTTAGCTTCTGCTCTCTCATGCTAGGTAGACATAACGAAGCCTCTCCAAGCCTGCTCTCCAAGGACACCCAGACTGTCTTAGGCCCAAAAAAGATAAACCAAATGCCTCTAAAGGTGGGGAGCAAGCTTGGGGAAATTACATCATTAATTGAAGCTTTAATTGGAGAATTAACCCTGATACGTAAATGAACCAAACTTATAAAAGTGTGAAGAACTTGTAACCTGGGGTCCATCTTGGGGTCCATCTTGGCAGTAGTCTGTGGACTCCCCAAGGTGTACATTTGAAGGCCATTCAAATAAATACCTACCTTTATTCCCTTTTTTCACAATGCGAATGCCCTCCCAAGCTGCCTTACACCAAGCACGGCCAGCCCAGCTCCCCCATCCTAGTACTTCCAGTACGTCGAGTCCCAGTGTTCCCAGTAGTCCCTGTGACACTGGTGACATGCAGTGGGAAGACAGCTGTGCCTAAGATCTGTTCTGATGTAAACAGGATTTGTACCTCAAATTTTAAATAAATCACCTCTCCTCTGGTGAGAAACTTGTGACTGATTTTAAGACTGTGACCCTCACCCTGATACAGTAGCTGCATTTGGGGGGAGTAGAGCGTCACAGACCTGGGAACAGGACCACCTCAATATGGGGATGCCACCTGCCCATGACCCTCAATAACATGTCCCCTGAGAGTCTGATGGTCCCTGACCTCAAAGGATCCTATACCAGCACCCAGAGGTCCTTGTCCCCATGAAGTCCCCACCTCCAATGGAGGTCTCCAGCTAAGAGCAGCACCCTGAGATGAGGGTAAGGGTCCCCATGGGTCCAGGGCAGGTGACATGGGTCACTGGGCTCCTTGAGGACCTTAACGCTGTGAAGGGCAAGTGGTGCAGAAGGGGTTTGGGTAGTGGTAGCAGAATGAGGCCATAGACCCCATAGTGTCCCAGAATGGCGGCCTCTTCCCTGCCCATGCACCACTGGGCACTTTCTGTTTGTATCAGGGAATGCTAAAAAACAAGTGAACTGCACGTTATGATGGTCTTTATATAATTTAAGATCTTGTGGAGCTGATACAGCTGACATGTGCATGTTGACAGACCTGTGTATGTTTATGTGCAAGTGCTTCCTTCATTCAGAGTTAAGAGTCAACTAAAAGTCCCTGAGTATTTCAGCAGGGATGGGTGCATGGGTAATCTGGCTCTCCCAGTTAAATTAAATTAAAGCCACAAAAACTATTTAAAATGAAGAATCCAACCACGTGATACCTTCTGCAGCCCCAAAACCCCTACAAGAACATAACAACTTGGTGTAAAGGGCCAAAATCTGCAGGTGCCTTTCTAACAGGGACTCTCCATCACTCTCCAAATCTTCAGTCCAGGAGACTATGGAGAAGAAGACACATTGCTAAAGCAGGGTGTTTCCACATACATAGAAGGTACATACTTGCCATGCTGTGCCAAGAAAAGCATCCTTGGACTTAAAAGGATCTTCAGTATATGGTTTGGTCTCTTGGTTGTGAGTAGATGGCAAAACAATACCATCAAACCCTGCTTTGTTGAATCTGATCCAAATAAATCAATAATAGGTAAACAATCCCCTGCTTAGCGTGTGTTTAATAAGAGTATACTCCCAATCCAGATCATCTGTAGTTAGAGGGGTTTCTTGCAATCTCAGCACTCTGCTTTTAAAAATTTATTTCATTGGAAGAAGAGTGTAACTCTTGCCAAAACTACAGCTAAATCACTAGAGACAATAACATAAATCCTGCATTTGATGGGTTTGGTTTTCTTGTTATAGCTAAAGGAACTCTATATAGTAAGGAGAGGACAGTAGGGTAAAACAAGAGTAAAGAGACAAATTATTTATTCATAGCACGTTAGGAACACTGTTCACAGTACATCATTAACAGGGTGACTACATTATAAGGTGATCATAAAAGGGTGACTTAAAAAGCTCGTTAAAGACAAGGCATAGATTATAGGCTAGTCATGGAAGCTGGTAGGCTTTTTCCTCCCATAAGCAAAGCTGCACAAATAAAGACTGTTTCATACTGTTTCTGCAAAGGTAAAAGATTGATTTACTCAATCTGTACATTTTCTTTATATTGTATAAATTTACCAATACTTAGATTAATATTTTCGTATAGTTTAAGATGTTAAATTTAAATACAGTATTATGTCTCATTAATTTAAGGTGCAATTTATCAAAATCTACAGTAAATATTTTCTTAATCAGTTCTCTTTGGCACACTTCTGGTCTGTTTAAATACAAAAGTGTCAGATTGAATTGAGTATATAACACTGCAGGTACTTGGAGGGTTCTTTTGTTAGCATTATGAGTGTGATTTTATGCTTACCACAAGCTTATTCACAAACAAGTAACTGTATATGAATTTCATTTTACTTTATATATAAAATGGCTAACTACTTCAATGTGCAAGGCAGAAAAAAAAATTGTTACAGCAACTTCTCCCTTGAGAGAGTGATTTTTGCACCATGGAAATCTTGTATAAAATGTTATAGAAAATGGAGATTTTTAATGAGGAAGTTCTTGGTGCTTCTTATCTTATAGCAAGCCACCTGAGGACAGGATTTTACAGGTCCAGAAATTGTTCACAAGATACAGTTTAGCTGACAGGTTGGCACTGTAGTGGTGTTGCAGCTATAAACTTGCATGTTCAACTGACAAACTAAACCAAGGAGCCAAAAAGACAATGAGTCTGTGTAAGAAGTTTAGTGAGAGCGGCTTCTTTCTATGAGAAAGGTCTCATTCCTATATTCTTGATATATCTATATCTATCTATATCTATATAGATATCTGCTTTTATTGCAAGGAAGAAACATTTAGAATTTGCACTCTGCGCTTTTGTCTTCATGACCTCTGCCTATTTTTGGCCTGACTGTAATATATATATATATATGATTCGTGTCAAATAGAATAAAAGAATAAAAGAAATTGTGTGTTTCTGGTTTTCAACCAGAAGCAGCTAGTTACAAATATTGCTGCAATATTA